>JAQQSW010023233.1:0-10311 GCA_028646575.1 Pseudocheirus occidentalis
AGTACATTGGGGGGGAAGGGGAGTACTGGGGGGGGAAGGGGAGTACATTGGGGGGACGGGGAGTACATTTTGGGGGGGGAAGGGGAGTACTGGGGGGGAAGGGGAGTACATTGGGGGGGGAAGGGGAGTACATTGGGGGGGGAAGGGGAGTACTGGGGGGGAAGGCTGCCCACATCCATGTTACATTTGTCGAGTGGTTGTGCTGAACGGCTCTTTTTTTGGTTGGTTGGTTGTTTTCTCTCCTTGTTACTTGAAAGTGGAAGGGAAAAGAAATACTCAGAAATTATTGTGATAAAAGAAAGACAAGTCAGATATACATCTCAATCAGAAAGTAGCCACTGACCATCTTACTTTGTAAAAATTCTGTCACTCAAGGAAGAGTCAGAAGGAGATTTCATGATTCTTGTATATTAACCACATAAATGCAACTGCAAATATAAATAATAATGTTCCCTGTATATGACACTCCATGTCCAATCTCCATACCTTTCCACTGATTACCACAGTAGCTATTGGTGGGTCTACACCTGCCTCATCTCTTCCTCCTCCAATCCATCCTCCAATGAGGCATTAATTTTCATAAAGCATGGGTTTGAGTATGTCACTCATCTGCTCAATAAACTACAATGGCTCCCTATTGCATCCAGAATCAAATTAATGATCTCTTTGGCATTCAAAGCCCTTCATCATGTAGCCCCCTACTACCTCTCCAGTCTTCTTACACCTTACTCCCCAACACATATTCTTTGAGCCAATGACACTGGCCTCCTGGCTGTTCCATGAGCAAGACACTACATCTCTTGGTTCTGGGTATTTCTCTGGCTAGAACTCTTTCCTTCTTTCACTCTGACCACTAACCTCCCTGTCTTCCTTTAATTCCCAACTAAAACCCTGCCTGCTACAGGAAGCCTTCCCCAATACTTCTTAATTCCAGTGTCTTCCCTTCTGTTAATTATTTCCCATTTGTCCTGCATATAGCTTGTTTGTACACATACATATGTGTATTGTTTCCCCCACTTAGACTGTAAGCGCCTTGAGGGTAAATATTTGCTTTTGTCCTTTTTTGTGTGTCCCTAGCACTTAGTTCAATGCCTGGCACACAGTGGATGTTTAACAAATGTTCATTGACTGACCTAGAAGTTGGATGGCCCTCATACCAGGAGCCTCCTTGAAAAGTTGACTCAAGAGCAACTTTATGGAGGAGACCTTTCCTGATCCCTGCCCCCAGTTCTTAATGCCTTCCTCTTCCCTAATATTAATTTATATTTACTATGTAGATATAGATATATTTCTATACTTAATATATTTTCATAGTCATAGGAGCACAAATTCAGAACCAGAGGAAGAGATCATCTGAGTCCCCTTTGATTTAGATACCTGCTAACACAATGTGTCTCCTCTGCCTCAGTAGAATGTAAGGTGCTTGAAGGAAGGGACCATCTCATTTTTGTCTTTGAATACCCAGTCCTTAGCATGGTGTCTTGTATGTGTGCATAATAGGCACTTAACAAATGGGTTGGGTTAAGACAACTCAGGGATAAGGACCAGCATGTCCATCAGGGAACGTCATTATCATCACATTTATATTATACCTACTATGTGCTCTGTTTAAGTGTGCTAAGTGCTTTAAAATTAATTTCATTTGATCCTCACAACAACCCTGAGAGGGGGGGTGCTACTGTTATCTCCATCATCCCTTTCATCCCTCACAGGCCACTTCTTTTTTTTTTAATTTTTAAAATTTATTTATTTACTTTTAGTTTACAACATTAAGTTCCACAAACTTTTGAGTTCCAAATTTTCTCCCTTTCCCCCCCCATGGCAGTATGCAATCCAATATAGGTTCTACAAATACTTTCGCATTAAACATTAGTCAAGTTGTAAAGAAGAATTGTAACCAATGGAATGAACAACAACAAAGAAGGAACAAAACACCAAAGAGAGACAGAAGCGGTTTGCTTCAGTCTGCATTCAGACTGTAGTTCTTTCTCTGGGTGTGGGTAGCCCTTTCCATCATGAGTCTTTTGGAGTCATCTTATAACTTTGCATTGCTGAGATAAGCCCAGTCTATCAAAGTCAGTCATCACAGATAGGCTATCTCTCTAATTATGTACACACTTCTCCTGGTTCTGCTCCCCTCACTCAGCATCAGTTTATACATCTCTCCAGGTCATCATGCTCTGTCTGCTCCTCATTTCTTATAGCACAATGGTATTCCATCACATTCATATACCACAACTTGTTCAGCCATTTCCCAGTTGAGGGGCATCCCCTTGATTTCTAGTCCTTGGCCACCACAAAAAGAGCTGCTAGAAATATTTTTGTACATATGGGTCCTCCTTCCACCTGCACGATCTCTTTGGGGTAAGGCCCTAGAAGTGCTATTGTCACAGACGACTTCTGCAAAGGTAAGTGACCTCAGAGCATTCTAAAAATCTGGGAACCTTGTTTTAATGTCTTTTTCCTGACCTTTCACTAGTTCATCTTTCTCCAGTCTGTATAATTCCAGGAGCACCAAGACTTAATTAATGCAGATTTAAGTTAAAGATAACTAGCTATAAAGTTGATATCTTGTCTCTTTGTGTTTTTCCCAAAAGACAGAGAGAGCTCAGCTGATATTCCGATGATCTGGGAACCTTGGAGAGCTGGGCAATTTATTGATAAACAACACAATTTCTAATCAGATTTGGGAGAAAGTAAAACTATGGCCCTTTACATAGTCAGACCATAATTATAATGAGAAGAAAAAAATCACTGATATGCCTCCTCATGAAGATTAATGTGGGACTGCCTGCCTGGGAGTTCCTTTGGAAAGTAAATTAATTACCTTTGGACCCAAATGGGTCCAATATACACCTTTTTTTTACCTGCCCTGCCAGTCTGATAGTGATAGGTTTGAAGTCTAGAAAACCTGAATTTCAATCCCTACCTTTGACAATTACTACCTGTGTGACCCTAGGTAAGGACTTTACATTCTACTGGTAGGTCATAAACAATCCATTAGTGACTTACTCCAGTTTGTGACTAAGTCATTGAAAGAGTTGGATTGAAGGGTTTCCAAAATTCCTTATTCCTCCCACTTCCCTCAATGATCCTAAGGTACATAAAGGTTGATGATGATGATGATGATGATGATGATGATGATGATGGTGGTGGTGGTGGTGGTGGTGGTAGAATAAGCACCGACTACATGCCAGGCATTATGCTAAGAGTCGTGGATACAAAGAAAGGCAAAAGACTGTTCTGTTCTCAAGAAGCTTTGATGATGGTAACAACAACAATGAAGAGAATAATATGCATGAACAAGGGGATAATACCAGAACCCACATCCCAAGGTCATTATGTGGATCAAGTGAGGTGATGTATATAAAATGCTTCACATAATAACATTTTTATAACACTTTAGGGTTTGCAAAGTTGCAAACATCACCTCCCTTGACCCTCACAAAAACCCTGGTAGTCAGGTTCTACTATTATCCCCATTTTGAAGACAAGGACACACAGGATCAGAGAGGTTAAGTGGTTTGCCCAGAGTAACACAGCAGTATTAAGTATCTGAGGGAGGATCTGACACCAAGCCTAGAATTCCACTAACCTTTGTCTCTAGTAATTTCTTGTCCCTGAGGCTCAGTTTCCTCAAGCATCAAAGATAATAATGTTTGTGCTGCTCACCCCAAAAGGCCATTGTTGGGTAAAATGGTTTGTTTATAAGCCAAATGCACTCCCTCAATACTATTAATTGATGTCACAAAGTGCAATGAGCAACCAATTTGGGGGTTCTATCCTGAGAAGGTAGCATGATTCGATTCAGCTCTCTCTAAATGCTTTAAGATTTAAGCTACTTTAGATTTGTTTCATCAAAAAGCCCCCTTGCAGCAGACCTCCAAGCTGAGGCATTGGCCCAGGTCTTAAGATCTTTTCCCTTTTATCTCTGGCAAAAGTGTGTTTTCCAAACTTAGAAAGCCTGCCATGCCAAAGCTAGGTTTTTTCCCAAGGATTGTTTCTGATTAGGGCTCACATGAATAATATTTCTAGTGGAAAAGCTCTTGCTTCAATCAAAAGGGGTCCAGGTTTTAGCAAAGACCCCCTTCAGGCTATCTCCCGCCAAGTCTTGCAGAGTAGAAAGAAACAAGAGATGCCCAACTCCTCCCAGACCTTTCCTCTCTTTGGAACAACAACAACAGCAAAAACCCTAAAGGGCTTCCTAACCTACCTGGAGGCTCTGAAGATGGCATTTCATGCCAAGCCTTTCTAGAAGAGCAGACATAGTCTCAGGATGGTGAGAACTCAGCATTTATTTTTTAAAATGAATAACAGCTGAGAGATCTGAGAGTTCTCTAGACCTCTTAAAGTAGGAGAAACAGTTCTGAAGACACAGATGCCCCCACCCTGGCTCTCTGGGGATGCCACTACAAAAGATAAAGCCAATAGATGAGCTAAAAAAAACTGGGCACATGCAGAGATATTCACTCTCTTGGTTCAGACAGCAACCTGCCCAGGACATGTAGGAGCCACCTGCCGGACCTGGATGGCCTCAGAAATCCAACCGCTGATGCAGAGGAGCCAGAGAGATACCCTAAGGTAAGTGCTCAGAGTGAGTTAATATTACACAAAATTGTGGGTTGGAGGGTGCTTATTTGGGAGAAATAATGGTGACGATAACTAAAGCCAACATTTACATCATGTTTAAGGTGTAAAAAAGGTTTCACAGAAATTCTAGCATCTGGGCCACACAACAACACTGTGTAATGGATGCTACAGGCACGGCAGCAGTAACTAAGGTGAGGCGGTCAGAGCTTTGCACCCAGATTTAGAGGGTATTGAAAGTTCTTACAGCTCTTCAAACAGCATAGAAACTACAGTGCTTGGCATCTAGTCAGTAAAAGAAAATAATTGCAATTAGAGGACCTACTCCCTAGAGGAGCCCTTCCTAATTGGTTTAAAATTTTTGTTTCAGGTTATATTTTATGATTTATCACAAGCATGTTTTCTGTGGTTCTAGGCCATAGTGAATAGAGTGCCAGGCCTGGAGTCAGGAAGACTCACCACAGTGAGTTCAAATCTAGCCTCAGACATGTACTAACTAGGCAAGTCATTTAACCCAATTTGCCTCAGTTTCCTCATCTGTAAAATGAGCTGGAGAAGGAAATGGCAAAGTACTCCAGTATCTTTGCCAAGAAGACCCCAAACGGAGTCACAAAGAGTTGGACGTGACTGAAACAATGAACAACAACAAGGGACAGACAGCATTATGGTTCAAATGGGTACTACTAATTCTGTTTTACAGACAAGGAAATTGAGCCTTAAATTATGTGCCTGGGTCACACAGCTGGTAAATCTCAGTGGCAGGATTTTAATGGTGGTTTTCCTGACTCTCAAGTGCAAGTTTGTACTAAGACATCTTGCTTACCAACCATCTTTCCTGAGTCCAAAGTGGGATGTCTACACCTCCTACTGTAGGCTGAGTGAGCCAAGCATGGTAGGGTGCATAGTGGGATAGCCTTGGAATCTGGATGTTAGGGGTACATCAAGAGCTAGACAGGACTGTATGGTCCATCTAATCCAACCCCCTAGTTTTACAGATGAAGTAGACGGGGGCCCAGACAGTCTTGTTCAAGGCTATATGGGAAGTAAGCAGAAGAGCCAGAATTTGAACCCAAGTCTGTTGGTTGATCACCTAACATCTCTTAAGTTCTGACAACCTGCCAGAGGTGAAAGGGAGAAGGGAATCTAGGATGGACAACATGCAAACAATTCTATACAAACAATATATACAGGATAAATTGGGGATAGCCTCAGAGGAAAGGCACCAGAGGTAAAAGTGACCTTAGAGGCTACCATCAAATCTCATTTTACATAGGAGGAAACTGAGGCACAGAGAGGTTAAGCAACTTGCCAAGATCCAAGAGTTACTGAGCGTCTGTGCTGAATGTGTTAAGGCTCAAAAGATCTGCTATTGGGGCAGGTAGGTGGCGTGGTGAATAGAGCACCAGCCCTGGAGTCAGGAGGACCTGAGTTCAAATCTGACCGTAGACATGTACTGGTCATCTGACCTTGGGCAAGTCACTTAACCCCAACGGCCCTGCCTTCCCCCCCTCCAAAAAGAAAACAAAGTTCTGCCATGCTAAGATTCTAAGCAACTACCATGTGGGTATGAATTCCTAAGCACTGGGGAAGTTCCTTAAACATACTAAAGTATAAATTACTATATTAAGATCTTCCTGAAAACAAGTTTTGACTAGAAAAGAGTAAAACAGAGGTTGTACAGGACCAGCAAGGGGACATAAAAGAGAATCCTGAACTCTGCCTATGCCTTAGTTTGTGATACGTATTAATATATTATTAATACATCAATATAAATTCATATTAATAATATTAATATAAATTAATAGTTATAAGAATAATATGAACATAGTGGCACAGTAGATAGGACACTGGGCCTGGAGTCAGGAAGACCTGAGCTGAAATCCAGCCAGTGGGTGGGCAGGGGAGGGATTATTTTGGAATCTGGAAACCAGAAATGGGGTCAAAAAGGGAATGAAGACCAGCTTGGATCCCTCTCAAAGAATGGAGGTTACAGGAAGAACTCCCCCGCAGGGGAAGGGGACGGGTCTTACAAAAGTATATCCCAGGTAGAGATGGCTGTATATTCCAGGGTGAGTAGGCCCCAGGTACAGAAGGAATTTCTAAAATAAAGCAGTGGTCAAGTCACAAATGAATTCCAAAAGTCAGGAAAAAGACTTTGAAGCAAAAAGTCTATTTTGAGCTAGAAAGGCCTCAGGAGACCATCTATGTTAACCATCTCATTTCATTCATGAGGAAATTGAGGGCCAGACTGATAATGACCTGTCCAAGCACTCGGGAATCATAGAAACAGACACAAAGGAGCCTTAAAGACCAATCTAGCCAATACCCCAATTTACAGATGCAGAAACTTTAGACGAGAAGTATCAGGTGACTTGCCCAATGGCACATGGGTTATAGGTAACAGAAGAAACACCTGAACTCATTTCCTCAACTACAAAATGAGGGAGTGGGCCATGATGGCCTAAAAGGTCTACTTTGAATGCTAGACCTCTGTTCCTCCGATCATGACTCCACGGCCGGCTCTCTAGACACTAGGCCCCACACTGCCTCTTTCCATTTAGTACAGCAGTTTAGAATATGCCATTCAGAACCCAGAAGAGAAAACTGTCAAAGCAAGCTGATGCTAAGTAGAGCCACAGGAATCTCTCCCACCCAGCCTCCATCATACCTTAATGACATCTTCATCTGTAGACTTACACTCCACTGCATCTGAGACATCGACCACAGACCCATCTTCTCCAACAGCAACCACTTTGACCGGAACGGAGACCGCCTTCCCCGTCAGAATAGCTGTGTTCAATACTTCCGTGTCCTAAGCACAGCCACACATACACACACACAGCCACACACACACACACACACACACACACACACACACACACACAACACACATACACCAAAAAAACAAAAAGACCTTGGATTAGTAGGCATGGATGCTAACTGGGGGTTTCTTAGCCAAGGCATTCCCTGACCTTTATCCTTGCCTTGCAATTAAAAAAAAATTATATGTATGGGGAAAGTCATTTGCTTATTCCAAATAGAAAATTACCAACTACCCGATAGTTTTCATTCCTAGAATTAGATAATCAACTACATTCCCTCTACAGTCTTCTCCATGCCTGACAAGGTCATTTATCACACTCTCTAGATCCCCAACACCAGCTCTGCCTTCTCCCCCCACTCCCCACCTCCCGACCCAGGCATGCTAGACATCACAAGTACCAGGATAAAAGTCATTTTCAATATTTTCCAAATTGCTGGTAAAGACGTGTTTGGGGAAGTGATTTCCTGCTTTTCAAGGCTTAATTACATGGTGAGTGAAGCCTTCATTTCAATGTTGAATTAGAAAACATTACAGCACAATGAACAGCAGAATGCCTAATGCAAATCTGAAACTTTTTTCCCCATCAGCCCCGTCACTGACGCCTACCCACACGGACCACCTGGAGACATTTTGCTGGCCATTAAGCTTCATTCTGTCTCCTCCTCCACAGAACGATCCCTCTAATGATCCTGCTAGCCATGTCTTCATCTATAACTTCTCTGTGGATGAGGTTTGATAAATTATCCCAAATGATCAGTACTAGGGTCCCTAGCTTGTGGGTCTTTGGGTAATACCACCAAACTAATGAGAACTGATAAAATGTTATGGGATCTGCTCCTCAAGACTATCCCAGATAGGAAGGAATCTCGGTAGGTTCACAGAATCTCAGCATGAAAAAAGACCTCAGAGGTCATCTAATTCAACCTCTTCACTTTACAGAAAAGGAAACTGAGTCTCAGGGAGCTTATGAGTGATGACCAAAATCACACATGTACTAAGCATCAGAGGAAGGATTTGAACTTGGTTCCTTTTGACTACAGAGTCAATGTTCTTTGTAGTGGACCACACTAACTCCCTACCCCATCCCTGAACAAGAATCCACTCAGTGACATTTCTAACAAGCCATCAGTCAATTGATGACCTACTGTATGATCTTTACCTAGAGCTCTTCAGGGGAGGGGTGGGGGAACCTATCCTTATGTTGTCTCATGAACAAGGACTCAATGTGCTAAGCTCTGGGGATATAAAGAAAAGCAAAAGTCCCTGCCCTCACGGGACTTACATTCTAATGGAGATGATGATGTGCACAAACTTCATCATCTTGGCAACCTTTCTCTAGAAGTTCTTTAACTTATTATTTCCCCTATTAAATTGTTGTTGTTCATGTATGAACATTATATGTATGGACATATATGAACATTATATGTCTGACTCTTTGTGACTCCATGGATCACAGCACACCAACACTGTCCATGGTTTTTCTTTTGGCAAAGCACTTGGAATAGTTGGCCATTTCCTTCTCCACTGGATTAAGGCAACCAAAGGTTGCCATGATGATGAAGTCTGTGCCACATGAGATTTGGTGGAAGGAACTGGATGTGCTAAATTTATCCCAGAGAAGAGAAGCTTGGGGGGTGGGAGATATGTAGGGTGTCTTCAGATATCTGAAAGGTTGTCATAGAGAAAAATTATTACACTTATTCTGAATTATATTCAATTGTTCAATAGTTTTCAGTCCTGTTTGACTCATCATGACCCCATTTGGACTTTTCTTGGCAAAGATACTGGAGTGGTTTGCCATTTCCTTCTTCAGTTCATTTTACAAATGAAGAAATTGAAGCAAACAGAGTGAAGTGACTTATCCAGCGTCACACAGCTAGCTGGTAAGTGTCTGAGGCAGAATTTGAACTCAGGTCTTCCTGACTCCAGGACAAGCTCTCAATCCACTGGGCCACCTGCGCCAACCAATTGTAGCTTGTAAGAGTGGAAAAGAGGACTAGATTTTAAATCAAAGAACACCTTGGCCACTAACAACCTGTTTGCCTTTGGGGAATTTGCTTCACATATCTGGCCTTAGTTTCCTCATCTGTACAGTGAAGGGAGCAGCTAAATGGTTTCTGAGATTCCCTTTCCTTGTACTGAGATGTTTATTTTTTGAACTCAAGTGGAAACCATTGCCCCTCCCTCTCCTTAGTCTGTTCTACTGTTGTTTTTTTTTACTGACTTGCTTGTTTACTTTTAGTTTACAAGATTCAGTTCCAGAATCACTTGAGTTTCAGATTTTCTCCCCTTCCTTCCCGCCGCCCCCCCATGGTGGCGTGCAATCACGTATAGGGTCTGCAAACTCTTTCACATTGTACAATATGGTTGTTTAGTTGTATAGAAGCATTGTAACCAATGGGATGAACAATGGGAAAAAAGAAACAAAGCCAAACATAGAAAGGAACAATAGCATGCCTTGCTTCAGTCTCCATTTAACTCTGGTCTTTCTAGATCTTTCTCTGAATGTAGACATCTCCTTCCATTCTGAGACTTGTAGAGCTGTCTTTTAACTGTGCATTGCCAAGAAGAGTCCAGTTTATCAAAGTTGGTTGTAACACATACGATGTATCTGTGACTGTGTACAAATTTTTCCTGGTTCTGCTCTTCTCACTTAGCATCAATTCGTATAAGCCTCTCCAGGTAATTATGAAGTCCATTTCCTTCCCATTTCTTATAGCACAATAGTATTCCATTACATTCATATACCATAACTTGTTCAGCCATTCCCCAATGGACGGGCATCACCTAAATTTCCAGTTTTTTGCCACCACAAAGAGAGCTGCAATAAATATTTTTGTACATATGGATCCTTCTCCCACTTCTGTGATCTCTTTGGGATACAACCCCAAGAGTGGTAT
>JAQQSW010023234.1:0-10311 GCA_028646575.1 Pseudocheirus occidentalis
TCCCTCACCCAATCTGTTTTCTCCTATGTCCTCCCCTATAAGCTCTCTGGATTTCCAGTAGGGTAAGATGGATCTCCCTACCCCAGTGCCTGTATACCTTAATTCCCAGTTGCGTGTAGTTTAGTAATAATATACATATACATATACACATACACATACACATACATATACACATACACATACACATACATATACATATGCACATATTTTTAACATTTGATTATTGAACTTTAAGTTCTAGATTCTTTCCCTTCCTTCCTCATCACCCACCCCCACTGGAGTGACAAGCAATTCAATAAAGGCTGTACATGTGTAGTTACACAGAACATCTCCACAATGGACATATTGTGAGAGATTGTTTATGTGTCCCTCCTTCTTATCCCCACCCCCTTGTTCTATTCTCTACCCTGTCCCAGAAGTGTGTGCTTCCAGCAACCTTCCACCCCACCCTGCCTTCCCCTCCATCATCCCACCTCTCATCCCCATCCCCCCTACCCTCCTGTGTGGCAAGATCCCCAGTTTAGAGTTTATGTCATTCCTTCCCTAAGCCAAATTCAGTGAGAGTAAGGGTGACCCTCTCCCTTTGGCCTTCCTGTTCTTCTCCATTGTAACAATTATCCCTTGTCCCTTCTATATGAGATGATTAACCCCAGTCTGTCTCTCCCTGTCTCCTCTCATTCTATTCCTCTCCTACCTCAGAATTTCACCTTTTAAAATATTGTCCCTTCCTATTCAATTGATCCTGTGCCATCTATGTACACATATTTACACATACCCTGATATGTATTCACACACACACACACCTCCTATATAGACATATGTGTATATATACACCTATATATACACTTGCATTCCTTTCACTTATCCTCATACTGAGAAAAGATTCATAAGTTACAGTTATCATTTTTCCATTTTGGCATGTAAATAGTTCAACTTTGATAAGTTCCTTATGATTTCTTTTCCATGTTAACCTTTCCATGCTTCTTGTATTTGAGTGTCAAATTTTCCTTTCCGTTCTGGTTTTTTCAGCAAGCATGTTTAAAAATCCTCCACCTCACTGAATGACAATCTTTTCCCCTGGGTCATTGTACTCAATTTTGCTGGTTAGGTAATTTTTGGTTTTAATCCCAGCTCTCTTGATCTCTGGAACATCATACTCCAGGTCCTTCGATCCCTTAATGTAGAAGCTGCTAGATCCTGTGTTATCCTGATTGTGTTTCCACAGTATTCAAATTGTTTCTTATTGGCAGCTTGTAATATTTTCTCCTTGATCTGGGGTCTCTGGAACCTGGCTATGACATTCTAGGAGTTTTCCTTCAGGGACCTTATTCAAGAAGTGATTGTTGAATTCTTTCAAGTTCTATTTTTCCCTCTGGTTCTAAAATATCTGAGCAATTTTCCTTGAGAATTTCTTGAAGCATGCTTTCTAGGTTCTTTTTTTGGTCATGGCTTTCAGGTAGCCCCCAAAATTTTAAATTGTCTCTACTGCATCTATTTTGAAGGTCAGTGGTTTTTTCATGGAGATATTTCACATTACCTTCTATTTTTTCATTTGTTTGAATCTGTTTAATAGTATCTTGATTTCTCATAAACTCATTTGCTTCCATTGGCTCCACTCTAATTCTGAAGGAATTATTCTCTTCAGAAATCTTTTGAGATTATTTTTCCACTTGACAAATTTGACTTTTTAAGGCATTCTTCTCCTCATTGGCTTTTTGGGCATCTTTTGCCATTTGAGTTAATCTATTTTTAAGGTATTATTTTCTTTAGTCAGGTTGTTGACTCTCTTTTCATTATTTTCCTGCATCATTCTCATTTCTCTTCCCAATATTTCCTCCACTTTTCTTGTTTGGTTTTCAAAATCCTTCTTAAGCTGCTCTGTGGTTTGTAACAGTCTACATTTTTCTTGGAAGCTTTTGGTATGGGAGTTCTGACTGTGCTGTCTTCCTCCTGCTCCATGCTTTGATCCTTTTTGTCCCCAAAAAAGGAATCTGAAGTTGGATTGCTCTTCTTACTTTCCTTCCTTTGCTTGCTCATGTTGCCAATTACTTGATTTTTTAGCTCTGTGGAACTCTGCTTCCAGAGGGGAAAGCTCTGTCTCAAATTTCTGGGGGTTTTTTGCAGCTGCTGGAGATATTAGGAGGCCACTACAGCCCTCACCAGCTTTGTCTCACTGAAAATGCACCCCAGGACCACTACCCAAGACCACAATATTGATCCAGGCAGCTTAAGGCAAGAGCATTTAGCCTCTGAATGATCACTTGGGCTCCCTGCAATCTGCAGTCTGGGAGCTTCTGAAGCAGCTATATGGAAGCAGCTGCAGGGCTGCCACTTTTGCTGCTTCCTTGCTCTGGAGGCAGTTTGGCTGGACCCACATTTCTTCCCCAAATTTATCTGAGTTCCACTAACCTTTCACTTAGTCCTTATTTCTTATGGCTTAATAAGTCTGGAAATCACCACAGCTGCCCCTGGTCCACTCTCCTGAAGGCTCCAGCTGCAGCTTGTCCTGGCTTCCCTGAGGCCAAGCTGTGGTTTCAGGCCTTCAGGCATGGCTGGGTGTGGCTCCCAGCATGCTGTGAGGACCCCTTCCTGCCAAGCTGCCTTCAGCAGGAAATGTATTTTCCTGTACTTTTGTGAGTTCTGGAGCCCTAAAATTTGTTTAGAGTCATATTTTATGGATATTTGAAGTGGTTATGTAGGAACTGCAGAGTTTTCCTGCTTCTATGCTGCCATCTTGGTTCCTTATTTTTATTTTTCAAAGAGGAAATCTGGAGTGCTTCGAATTTTCTGGCCTACTCCGTCATCATCCCAAAATTCTCTAGTCTATGACCATTCCTTAATTTTATATTTCATCTACTTAAGTTCTTCCCTTTGTCTTGTACTATGTCCTCTGCATGCCTCTACAACTACTGTTGTATTATGAAGTTCCTGTTATTTAAAACTTCTTGCTCTATCAATTGATGAATAAATGTTTATTTACCTCCTTGAGGTCAAGGGTTGTCTTTTATCTTTACTTCTACCCCCAGCAGTTGTGTCAGTGCCTGATCAATAGGAGGCATTTATGGGTATTGATATGTCTTTGGACCTGTTTTTTTAATGTATTCAGACTTATTTCCCTAAGGACATGGAAAGGGGTTCAAAGCCTGGTAAGGAATCTTGGGGGATTGTAGTTTAGAGGGGTAATTTCCCTCCCATCCTGGGAAGAAATTGGAGCTATACTGAAGTTGGCCACATCTAGAAGTTTGGACAAGTTAGTATGCCTGTGCAGAGACATAGCTGAAGAAAGGATCATATGACAAAATGGACTTCACAGAGAATATATTTTTGTTTGTTATACTTTTCCTGCAACTGCTAGTGGCTCTCTCCAAATACCTTGTAAATATCTATCTATCTATCTATCTATCTATCTATCTATCTATCTATCTATCTATCTATCTATCTATCTATATCTCTATCTCTCTATATCTCTATCTCTCTGTCTGTCTGTCCATCTATCTATCTCTAAATCAGCAAAACAACTTAGGTAGAACCATATTATTTCTTACATTGGCAAGACCCAACCATAAGAATGAAGTGAAGTAGACCTTAGGAATCATTGCTAACTATTAGGCTAGTGGAGGTGATGGAATTATGGCTGACTTGCTTCAAATCCTAAAAAATACTGCAGTTAAAGTGCTGTGCTCAGTATGCCAGCAAATTTGGAAGACTTAGCATTTTACATCATCAGTTTACATTCCAATCTAAAGAGAGACAAGGGCAAAGAATGTGTAAATTACCAAATTATTGTGTTCATTTCATACACCAGCAAAGTTGTTCTTAAGATTCTTCAAGCTAGGCTTCAGCAAGATGTTAATTGAGAAGTACAGGGTAGTTTTCATAGAGGCAGAGGAACTAGAGACCAAATTGCCAACATCTGCTAGATTAGGAAGAAAGCAAGAGAAAAATAATTTTAAAAAAACAACTATTTCTGCTTCACTGATCATATTAAAGCCTTTGACTATGTGTATCACATCCAACTGTGGCAATTCCTCAAAGAGATGGGAGTACCAGACCATTTTACTTCTCTCCTGAGAAACCTGTATGTGGGTCAAGAAGCAACAATTAGAACTGAACATGAGACAATTGATTGGTTTAAGATCAGGAAAGGAGTACAACAAGGCTGCATATTGTCACCTTTCTTATTTAACTTATTGTTTTGTTGTTATTCATCCTTCATTCTGGAAGAAGAGCAATGATATCATGAGAATGATGTCTTGACTTGCAAGTGAATTGAATTTAAGTGAGACAGAGATGTGCAAAATCACCAACCTCACTCTCTCCTCCAGAGTCATCAGAGACTAGTGGGAAGACACAAGTTAAGATGACTGGTGATGGCTCAAGATGCAGAGGGATATCTTGGCCTTTTTTAAGCTAAGGTCTTACCCAGGTCTCACTTTCTCTGAGGTAAAGTCCATTCAGTGATTAAAGGCAAGGTAAGAATTAAGATCAAAGATAGCCTAGTCTGCTTTCCTAAAAGAATCAATCTGGGAGGTGAAGACTCTCAGAGTTTCTGAGCAAAACAGAAAACAATTGCTATTTGTGCTCACTCTGAGCCATCAAGACACAAACAATGAATAAGTGAGGTATGGGCTGGGTCCTATTATTGCCCAATTAGTGAAAGCCAGCATGATCTGGGTTTAAAGGCACAGTCAAGTCAACATTTGAATAACAATGGGCTTTTTAAAAGCCTGTTTTTTTTAGAGCTATATTTTAAGGAATCATAAATGAAACTACAAATGAGTTAATTGTTCCAGATGTTTGAAAAGAAAAAGATAGAATGAATTGGGATTGAAAAATCTAATCACCAAATCACAAGATACCACGTGAAGTAAAAGTGATCAAAATTTACATTCCTTTGGGCAGAGAACTCACATGTTAGAGTATTAGTCACCAAATGGACAGTAGGACAGAGGGAGAGAAAGAGGAGAAGGAGAAGAAGAAGAAGAAGAAGAAGAAGAAGAAGAAGAAGAAGAAGAAGAAGAAGAAGTAGTAGTAGTAGTAGTAGAAGAAGAAGAAGAAGAAGAAGAAGAAGAAGTAGTAGTAGTAGTAGTAGTAGTAGAAGAAGAAGAAGAAGAAGAAGAAGAAGAAGAAGAAGAAGAAGAAGAAGAAGAAACAAAGAAACAAAGAATCAGAAGAGGATCAACGATAGCAGGAGGGTGAGATGGATTAAGTGAGGCATAGCTATGCAAAGTCATCAGGCTCACTCTGTCCTCCAGAGTCATAGCAGTCCAATGGCAAGACATGAGTCAAGATGACTATCAATGGCCCAGGATACAGTGGAAGATCTTCTCTCTTTTTTTTTCTTTTTAACTTATATGCAGACTACACCATGCAAAATGACAGACTAGGCAAATAAAGAGTGGAATGAAGGTTACCAGAAGAAATATCCACAATTTCAGATATACCGATGATATAACTATGGCAGAAAGTGAAGAATTAAGAAGCTTCTTGATTATGATGAAAGAGAACAGTATAAAAGCTGGTTTGAATCTTAACATAAAAACAAAACAAACAAACAAAAAAACTAAGGTCATGGCAATTTGTCCACTTCCTGGCAAACAAAGGAAGAAGAAATAGAAGAATGTCAGATTTTATAGTTTTGAGCTCAAATATCACTGTAGATAGCCACTGCAGATACGAAATTGAAAGATGCATGCTCCTTGGAAGAAAAGCTATGGTGAATTTAAACAGAATACTAAAAAGCAAAGGTATTTATAGTCAAAATTATGGCTCTTTCAGTAGTAATGTATGACTGTAAGATTTAGACTATAAGGAAAGTTGAGTGCCAGAGAGAAAACTGAGTGCCACAGAATTCATGCTTGTGAATTGCAGGAGATTTTTGAAACATTAAAGAAATCAAATCAGTCAATACCTAAAGAAATTAATTCAGATTATTTAGTTGAGGACCAATAACGCAATTGAGGCTTAAATATTTTGGCCTCATGATGAGAAGACAGAACTCATTGGAAAAGACCTTGATGCTGAGAAAGATTGAAGGCAAAAAGGGAAGGCAAAGGATGAAACGGATAAATGAAAATATGCTTAGACAGACTTCTGGAGAGGGCCTGGCACACTACAGTCCATGAAGAGTAATACATGACTGAATGAATGAACCAACAACCATAAGAAATAAAGGTCTTTCCAATTAATTACCTTCCTTTATTCTTCTAAAGAATGTTTTTCTATTTTTTTATAGATGTCTTGAGTCTGACTGGGTCATTTGTCTTTTAGATAATCTAAGCATTCTGTAGCTATTTGAAAGAGATGCCTCCTTTTATAATCTCATCCTGATGTTCACTACAGCTATGTGGAAATAGGGATGATTGTGAATTTATTTTATATACTGCTTCTTCCTTGGAAACATTAATTTCCTAAATTGGTTCAGTTTTCATTTCTTTGGTATTTTCTGACATCTCTATTTCTTCTTTGGTTAACTTTTGTAAACAATAATCCATTTTTTTCTGATTCTCAGTTATAGTGGCAAATACTGGTATATATATGTTGGTTTTTCACAATTATTTTAATTTTTTTCTTTGTTCTAGATTGACTTTTTACATCTTAAAATTTGGTAACTTTTTTCTTTCCACCAAAACATAAAAGAGGATAGTCATTTTTAAAAACTAAACTCTTAGATTAATTTATTATTTCTATAGACTTTGCCATTTTATCTGCTTTGCCTCTAATTTTCAAGAAAGTATGCTATATTTTCATGAATTTGTTGATTTTCTGGATTTTAATTGAATATTCAGTTAATTCTCTTTTTATATGTTCAATATATATTTTCAGGTGTATCATTTTTTTCTCCTAACTATTACTTTGGTTATAGCCCCCAATTATTGCTATGTTGGCATATTTTATCTTTCTTTTATTTGTTATTAAATATTATCTATGAATTAAAATTTGATTCATCACATAATTAAAATGTTTTTAGCTAGTCTCCATTTAAGTCTGTGAACTTTTGCTTCCTATGTTAATTGCCATTTTTGTTATGATCATCTGTAAAATATATCTTTAGTATTTGTGATTTTTAGCCTTTACATCTAATTTTTCTGTGTCTTAGCACATGGTCTATTTTGGGAATCTGTATTTGTTTCTGAGACTATGTGTATATGTGTACACACAGAGGTATGAATAATCCCGTTGAGAAGATGCCAGAAGTCTTTCAAATGTAACTTTCTTCTGGCTGTGTTTGATACTATATTTTTTGTTTAACATTTTATTAGATATATCAGATTTTGAGTGAAACATATTAACCTCACTTTTGGATTAATTTGGAATATTGTATATGTTTTGTAGTTCAATTAGCTTTTATTTCTTAAATTTACATTCTATTAATTTTGAAATACATACACATATAACTACTGATGTGCATATTTATATATTTGTATATATCTATATACATATATTTGTATATATATTATATAATGTATCTGTTTTAGATTTGTATTTATTTTCTTAACTGTGTATTTATATATCCACACATATTTAATTACAGTACTGTTTCAGTGTGACACTTTTAAGAAAATCATAATGTAAAATCTTTGAGAACAAGGTTTGCTGTTGCTTTTTGTTATTTTTGTTGCTGTTGTGTACCCAGAACTTTGTGAGGTGTCTAACATATATTAAGAACTGAACAGAAACTTCTTGATTGATGTTTATCTGTTAAATAATCTCAATACTATAAAATTTTATGTTTTCCTTTTTCTGATAGCATAAAAATGATGTTTTGAATTTGTCGTAAAAGGTAAATTAAATGTTTTTCTTTTTTTGCTTTCATTTTTAAAATGTGTGTGCAATTTTTCTGTTAGTTTTATCTTTCATCTTAATGGAGAGTTTAATACATTTGAATTCAAGGGCATAAATGTTAAGTAAGCATTTTCCTTTATTTAATTATTTCTAAATTACATTTTTATTTTATTTCAGAATAAAATCCCTATAATTAATTTTGCTTACACAAATTTGATTTCCTACTCTCTTAATGGCTTTCCATGATCTGAGTTTCCTAAATTTTCATAAATTGTTACTTTATGTATTTTAATTTATTTTCTCTTCTCTCCTGACTCTCCTCCAATACCAACATGGATGAGTGGAATTAGGAATTTTCTCTATCACCTCTCCCACCATAAAAAATTGTCTCAAAATTATCCAAGCTCTGGCCTTAAGTGATAGGAATTTTTAGTGTCTTTTTGTAAGGAATTTTCATTTATTTTCCCCCATTACCTATTCTTTTCCTTATCAAGGCTATTATGAATCTTATTTTCTTTTATTTGAGCTATATATTTGGTTTACATATTCCTTCTTAATTATCACTCTGTTTCATGAAATTGGGAGCTTCTGAAAAACAAAAGTTGTCTTCTTCCTCATAATCACAATATAGCTAGGGTAAGGTTCATTGCTAATAACAGAGATATATAGTCACATTTTTAATATTCTTAATAATTTCACATATTTTGTTTGGCTTCTTGTCAGATATGGTGTTATCATTTAAAAAAAACTTGATAATGTGACATGTATAGGAGTAAGGGAAGTACTATCTCTACCAAATGAAGATGTCAATGTCTTATCTCTCTCTCTCTCTCTCTCTCTCTCTCTCTCTCTCTCTCTTTATCTATCTATCTATCTTACAGTAAATATTAGTAAAGTCAAATATGCAAAGATGTTCTAATAATTTCTTCCTGTAGTTCAATATATTATCTTTGGAAAACACTGGTGTATGGATTCTATCAATTAGTACTTTGCTGTCTATCTTAAAAATTCCTAGGTAATTTCATTGTACAATTTCCTGTAATATATGTGTTCAGGCTTTAAATTGTTTGCTTTTTTTCTTCTGGAGATCTGTTCTTTTTGAATTATCTCAAAGCATCCTTACTCCAAGGACAGTCACTTTGATTTGTAGATTATTCAGGTTTTATTTCAAAGTTATTTTCATTTGCTTCTCTCTGATAATTTAATTTTTTTTTTCATGAGGGGTTTTGATTCACATTTCTCTAAAGTGTAATAGTTATTCATTGTGTTGCATTCTTTCCTAGAACGCTTGTTCATTTTCTTTCATTTTTAAAAAATATGTCTCACTATTGGTATATTTGCTAAGGAGATGGATTTATTACCAGTGTTTCTCTCTCAGCTTTTTTCTTCTATTCTTGGAAGCATGTTTCTGACTTCATTCCTCATTGACTAGCTCTTCTCTTTTCCATTGCCATAGCAACATTTTTTCCTACTCAAACTCCTCAGGCTATCTGACCTTAGTATTAGCAATTTGGAAGTTGGAAGGGGCTCTTCTTAGGCCAATGTCCAATGTAAATTCAACCAGTACAGGATTACCACTAAGTTTATAGTCTTCCTTTGAAACAGAAAACCTTTCCCCTCTAACCAGATCTGCACTACTCCTTCCTCTCACAGTTGTGCCGTCTTTCATGTGGCCAGGTAGGACTGACATTTTCTGCATCTTGTAAAGTTTGAGGGGATAGGAGGAAGGTAGAATGCCATGTCACTGCCATGAAGAAAGAAGGTAAAGATCAACACAGTCAGAGACTGGAACACAAGTCTGTTAGGTTGTTTACATTAGGTGTGGAGCCCACAGGTAGACAAGGACTAGCATCTTTAGGATGTGTGAGTTTTAGCTAATTTGGCATTCTATTATTACTTCAGAAGGTTTTACATTATGTAGAAATGATGCTGCCTTCTTTCCTTATTAGGAATTTTATCCCTGAAGATTTATTGCACTTTTTCTTTTTTTTCACCTCTTTTGAGGTTGTGTGGGGGAAGGGGTAGTTAATGTTGAGAAAACCTGTGATGCTATCTTTCTAAATGATTCTTTTTATTTGCATTCCCTTCCTTTCAGTCTCTACGATCTTCCTCTTGGTTATTTCAAAAGTATTCCATTATTTCAATGATCACTTATTTAAGTTGACCTCCTAAATCTGTCTATCTATCTATCTATCTATCTATCTATCTATCTATCTATCTATCTGTCTGTCTGTCTGTCTGTCTGTCTGTCTGTCTGTCTGTCTGTCTGTCTATATATCTATCTGTCTGTCTGTCTATCTGTGTCTATCTATCCCTCTACCTCTATCTATCTATCTATCTATCTATCTATCTATCTATCTATCTATCTATCTATCTATCTATCTATCTATCTATCTGATTTGACAAAGGTATAGTAAATGGAAGAGCCTCCCAAGGCTATTTTTTCCATTGCACCTCATAGTACTTGAGACTGTACCTCATTTCATTCTTACAGCTAAATCTATGAGAAAGGGTGGTTTTTACTGT
>JAQQSW010023235.1:0-10310 GCA_028646575.1 Pseudocheirus occidentalis
TCCTTTTTCAGTTGATGTATAGCTAGTAGGCATTCTTCCTGTGTCTTGGAAGCATTTGGTGAGGGAGTTCTGACTGAGTTGTCTTCCTCCTGCTCCATGCTTTGGTCTTTTTTGTCCATAAAAAAGGATTCTAGAGTTTTACTGCTGTTCCTAGCTTGCTTCCTTTTTCTCATGTTGGCCAGTCTATTAATTGCTTGGTTTTTTAGCTCTGTGGAACTCTGCTTCCTGGAGGGGGAAAGCTCTGTCCCAAATCGCTGGGGCCCTCACAGCTGCCAGAGCTCTTAGTGGGGTGCTGCAGCCTCCCCCAGCTTTGGCTCACTGAAAGCGCACCCCAGGACCACCACTCAAGACCACGATCCTGATCCAGGCCGCTCAACGCAAGAGCCCTTAGCCCCGATAGATCACTTCAGTCCCCCTGCTATCTGCAGGCTTAGGGCTCTGAAGCAGCCCAGTGGGGGCCGCTGCGGCTCTCAGCCGTTCCTGCTACTATAGCCTCCTCCCACTGCTTCCTTGCCCTGGAAGCAGTTTGGCCGGACCTGCTCTTTTCCTCCCGAGTTAGCAAAATCCACTGACCTTTCTCTTAGCCTTTTTGTCTTCTGGCCTGATAAATGTGGTAACTGTGCCTCCAGTGCAGCCGATCTGCTCTCCTATAGAGGCGGCTCCCTGCCCGATGCCCCAGGGCTTGACCTGGCTGGCGTTTTGGCTGCGGGTCCCAGATTGCTGCAAAGAGTCCCACCTGATGAGCTGCCTGTAGCAACAGATGTGCTTTCTGTCTTTTGGAGAGTTTTGGAGCTTGAAAATCTGTTTAGAGTCCCATTTTATGAGTTTTTTAGCGTGTTTGTGTGGAAGCTGTGGTGCTTTGCTGCTTCTACGCTGCCATCTTGGCTCCGCCCCCGACACTGCTTTTTAAATGGACCAAACAAGTCCAATCTATGTGGTATATCATTGGCTATTTGTTTGGGATCCAACGCAGGGTGTGGCTATGATCAATATCATTAGCTACATTGGTAAGCAAGGACAAATCTGTAGTCTGCAGCCAAATTACTAATATTCCATACACCCAACAAGCGATTCTTTACAAGATCCCAACTAATGATAGAGCTATTATAATGAAAAGGAGCTACACAGGCATAAGGGAATCGCTAATCACAATGCAGTTTTGAATGAAATTCCATTTCCTGAACACCATCTCCCTCAAACTCTACAGCTTCTCTTAACACATTTAGTTTTTCTTGAAAGTCCTGATCAATCACAGCCTGTGCTTTCAATGCCAAGGATACATTGTGAGCCAATGCTTCTGCATGGTGTGTATTTTACATCTCATTTTGTAGTTACAAGAGAAACTGAGGAAGCCACTAAGGAAGAAATCAATGATACTAAAGAGACATACAATATCCCAGAAAATACACTGAAAACATCTTTTTTTCCTAACACTAAAACTCTGTGGTAATGAAAAGCCCCATCAGCAGGTGCTAAAAACCACCCATCATTTACTTTTGTGGGGAATAAGCAGGTCTTTCTATAATCATAGCCACCTTGCCCCTGCCGTTGTGTCCAGAAGATGAACATTGTGAAACTGTACAGTCAACACATGTTATAGCAAAACCCGAGTCTGACTTTGTTATACTTGGGCATCCTATCACAAAGGCCTGATGAGAAAGAAGACAGGCATTAATAAAAGTCATGCGATATCTAAGGTTATGACTTTTTGGAATACCTACATTGACAACTACTTTATCTAAAGTGGCCATAGCTAGCCATATTTCTTCTTGGGGTACCCCCTTATCAATTATTATTCCTGGAGATGCCCACCCAACTTGTGCTCCTTGATCAAAATGATCCAGTATATCCCATATCTCATATTCACCCCTACTGTTGTTGTATACTCCTCTCTTGGGCATGTAGCATTTTGCCCATGGAGGAGAGGGTATCCACATTGGGGGGGAACTGAGATTTTGTAACATGGGGGCCATGGTGAGAAATGAATGGGTTTCTGAATACTGTCTTTGACCTTCATACCAAGCATAGGTATATTCCAGACCAGCCCCAGTGAAAACATCTGAGCAGCATGGGTAATAGTCTCCAGACTAACACAATACTCATATATACTAGTTACATTGAATCCAAAACACAATGGTGTATATCCCATATGTCTTATAAAATTGAATTTTATATCTATTGCTATTAAGTTAATGAAAGATTGTCCTGTTCATTGTCCAAAAACTTCAGATAAAGTTCCCACCGGAACAATATCCTTAATCTTATCTTCCCAAGTAAGCAGTCCTGGCCAAGGTGGATTGTTTATGTAAGTCCATAGCTGCACCTCCTTAGCTTGTGTACAGGTAGCACACAGCTGGAGCATCATTAAACAAATTAATGATTTACTTCAGTGTCCTCTTCTTTTTCAAGGTCTTTGTTTTCTCTGGCAAGTCTCCGAGTCTTGCCTTTGATCTGCACGGTCTGCAGCTTTGCTATCAGCTCCTCAACAGGTCCTGATGTACCTTTCTGGGATCCATATAGCTTCAGGGGCACCATCTGGAAAGACAGAAGCATACCCTCATCCCCATATGAACAGTTTATTGGGCCCGAATCAACAGTTAAATTTAGGGTCCTATTACATTACCCTTTGTGGAGGATTTTCCAATTCTACTTTTTTTTTCTATAATGCCTTTTG
Source organism: Pseudocheirus occidentalis (assembly GCA_028646575.1). Lineage (NCBI taxonomy): Eukaryota > Metazoa > Chordata > Mammalia > Diprotodontia > Pseudocheiridae > Pseudocheirus > Pseudocheirus occidentalis. The sequence continues at coordinate 2,675 of JAQQSW010023235.1, forward strand.
TTTGGAGTGTGCTCTTTTTTTGTTTGGTGTTAAAAAATTTAAAGTAGGGGTGGCTAGGTGGCACTGTGAATAGAGCACTGGCCCTGGAGTCAGGAGGACCTGAGTTCAAATTCAACCTCAAACACTTAACACAAAACTGTGTGACTTTGGGTAAGTTGCTTAACCCCAATTGCCCTCCTTTCCCCCCGCCCCAAAGTAAAAATTTAAAATATACACTGCCTGAGATAATTGTCTCTGAGACCATGCTGTAGTTCCCTCTTTCTGTTTTTGAAGACTCATCTTTAGAGATCTACTTTTTCTTTCCACTATAGCCTGTCCAGTAGAGTTATAAGGAATTCAGTAACATGATGTATATTGAAAGAGAAGCAAAATTTTTTAAAAGCTTGAGAAATACATGCGGGACCATTGTCCATTTTTATAGATTTTGAAATGCCCAATGTAGAAAAACAATGATGGTCAATATGGTCAATAACCTGGACAACTTCTCCAGGTTGTGCAGAGGCCATAGTGAATGAAGAATAAGTGTCCACTGTTAAATGAATGAATTTTAGTTTTCCAAAACTGGAATAATGAATAACATCCATCTGCCAAAGTTCTTGAGGTGCTGGACCTTGAGGGTTTAAGGCAGTTTTTGTGGGAGGTGGATGAAAAGATGTACATCTTGGGCATGACTTTACTATGTGCCTAGATTGATTCCTAGTAATTTTGTATTGTTTCCTAAGCATCTCAGCAGATTAATGGAATTTTTCATGAGAATAAATAGGTTCAGTTACTAAGTCTGCTATTCTATTCCCTTTAACTAGAGGTCCAGGGAGGTCAGTATGAGAAGGTATATGGGTACAAAAAAGAGGTGCTTTTCTAGCCCTTATGAGCTGTTGAAGCATAGTAAAGAGTTGTAAAATAGGGTAATTGGAGTTGACGTTTATCCTGGCTGTTTCTATGTTATTGACCACACCTACCACATATTTGCTATTAGAGAAGATATTAATAGGTCCCTCATGACTTTGTAACACTAATGTAATTGCATAGGTCTCATTCTGTTGAGTGGAGGAAAATGGTGTGTAAGAAACATGCTCTCCCTCTTTAGGGGGAATATATTAGGTGGCAATGTGGTCAGAAGATGCATCAGTGAAAGCAACCTTTCCTTCAATAATTGGGTTTGATTTTACTACAGTGTTGATAAGCCATCTCTGTGTACTAACAAATTGTAGTATTGGATATGCATATATATATATATATATATATATATATATATATATATATAATATAAATATATAAAATCTGTTTCTCCTTGAAAGAGAGTCAGCAAAACTTGCCATGTCTGATCTTGTGCTATTAAAATTTCTATCTGGTCCTTGTTATATGGTTGATGTAATTGAGATGAGCCCCTCCCTGTTAGTTGAACACACCTCTTAACCTCTTTCTGAGACATTTGAGCAACGATGGAAGGATATGTTTGTATACTAAATCTTGGCTGACATGGTAAAAATAACCATTCCATCAATTTCTTTTTCTTGATGAATATATCCAAAAGGAATGTCTGGAGTATTCAATATTGTGACTTCTAAATCTTTTTTGACATCTATTCTATTTACTAGACTATTCCTAATTGCATCCTCAATTTTTTTCAACTGTGTTGAGCTTCATGATTGAGGGTGTTAGGGGAATTCGGGTTAGGATCCCCTCTGAGAATATCATAGAGATCTTTTAATTCAGTCATCCCTGTTTTTCAGATATGGCCTAATCCAATTAACATCTCCTAATAATTTTTGAAAATCATTTAATGTTTTCAACTGATCTGTTTTTATAATTATATTCTAAGGACAGATAGTCTTTTCCTCAACTATATGTCCCAAGTATGAATATGGAGGAGCTTTTTGTATTTTTTCTGGTACTATATACAGGTCATGAGTGCTTAATTCTATCGCCATATCTGATAGAATAGTACATAAGATTGCCTTTTGAGGATGAGCACATAGCACATCATCCATATAATGAACACTATATGCTTGAGGGTATTTCTTCCTTATTGGTTCTAATACTTGTGCATAAACAGATTTATCTGCTGCTCAGTAAGACTTCTACAGAAGCCCTTCTTGTAACTGCTGCCCCTCCTCCCTCCTTCCTGGTGGGGAGTGGTGAAGCTTCCTTCTTAATCTGATCTGTAATAAATCTAAGGACTCTTCAGGCAATCCACTTGAAATCCACAGCTCTCAGTGTCCCATCTAGAAATTTCGGAAAATTCACAATAAGTTTGAATATTGCAAAATCTATACATTGTTGATAAAATGACCAGAAATCTTAGAAAGTCTTTGTATAATTACTAACTTTCCCTTCACAAGTTTTAAACTTGTTCTGGTATAAAAGCCAATTGTTAGAGATTCTATTTAGCCTTTTGTACAAAGACTTGCTACTTCTCATTGTTTAGAAGCTTCGTAACTAAAACAAGCTCTTTGAAAAGCTTATAAAATTAGGGAGAATGGAGAGAGACTCCTGAGAATGAGCTGCCTTTTCCACCCCATAGGATAGAACTGCTATGGGCTGTGCTTTTGACTAGCCCTGAGGACTGCTCTGAATAGGCAGAATCCTCCTTTCCACACAACACACACACACACACACACACAACACACACACATACACACTCATAAAGACTAATAAATTACCAACTTTAGGTTTTAGGATTAAAACATAATCACCAATCTAATAATTTTCATAAGTGATAGCCAAAAGAAGAATGGACTGCCTTACCCAGTGGACACAACTGCTGGTTTCTTACCTCATAGGAGGTACTTTCAGGCTTTTGGCAGCAAGGGCTCAGGGCCATTACCAGCCTGGCCCTCACAGTAACTGATGCCTCTTCCCCAGCCTTATTTTTGCCAGATTGGGGAAGGTGAGTTTGCAGGTTGGGGGGAGAAGGGTGAAACTCCCTTTTCCTAATCTGATCTGGGATGAGAGGTGTTAACAGAAAACTACCAGGGTATTTACAGTTGTATTGAGATAACCTCTTTACTCAATGAGGCAGAGGAGTGAAGGTAGTGATCTGGAATTGTCAGGAGGTATTTCAAAACTCTTTAAAAGATCCGTCTCAAAACCTTGCAAAACCATAGAATCTGCTAAGCTGTTTTTTTTAAAGCTGTTCTAACTTTTCACTTCTACACCCACTGCTTAAAATTTTTAGAGTGGAACATTGAACCTTTTAGATGGACAGTCAGGAGACTAGTGCCCTTTCTTGGGATACCTGAAGCATGAATCAGTGACTCTGTTTCTCTGAAAGCACCTTTATTTTTTTTTTAATTAAATTGGTTTATTTACTTTTAGTTTACAACATTCAGTTCCACAGTCTCTTTAGTTTCATATTTTCTCCTCCTTTTTCTCCTCCCCCCATCATGGCAGCATGCACTCGGATACAGGCTCTACAGATATCTTCCCATTAATCATTAGTTAGGTTGTAAAGAAGGATTGTAACTGATGGAATGATCAGTGGGAAAGAGAAATAGAACAAAACAAGAAAAAGAAACAGAGCAAGTAGTTTGTTTCAATCTGCACTCAGACCCCACATCTCCTTCTCTGGATGTGGACATCTCCTTCAATCATGAGTCTTTTGGAGTTGTCCTATAGCCTTATAGTTCTGAGAGGAGCCCAGTCTATTGAAGTTAGTCGTCACACATAGGTTGCGTCTGTGATTGTGTACAAATTTTTCCTGGTTATGCTCTTCTCGCTCAGCATCAGTTTATATAATACTCTTCAGGTTATTATGAAATCTGTCTGCTCTTCATTTCTTATAGCACAGTATTATTCCATTACATTCATATGCCACAACTTGTTCAGCCATTCCCCAATTGATGAGCATCCCCTTGTTTTCCAATTTTTTGCCACCACAAAAAGAGCTGCTGTAAATATTTTGGTACATACACGTCCTCTCCCCACTTCTCTGATCTCTTTGGGATATAACTCTAGAAGTGGTATTGCTGGGTCAAAGGGTATACATTTATTTATAGCCCTTTGGGCATAGTTCCATATTGCTCTCCAGAATGGCTGGATCAATTCGTAACAATGCATTAGTGTTTTGATTTTTCCACATCCTCTCCATGAAAGCACCTATTTTTATGGCAACAACAAACCTAGGAATGAAACTTAGAAAATTCACAGTTTGAATGTAATTGCTATCATTATCAAATTATTGGAGCAAATTAGCTCGCAAATGGAAATTTAGAAGGCCTTTAGAATAACACAAAAAGATTTTGCAAAACATTTTAAGTATCACAAATCCCCAAAGTGCCATAAAATACCAAAAGGTGTTTACCTTGGGGAGGAAGTTCAGTTTTTTTTTTCCCTAAGGCAAGAACATATCCAATTAAACCAGTCTTATCACAATGACAAAGCTTACCAGGCCTGTAAGAACTTACTGACTGAATTCTGCTACACAGAAGACTTTATATGAGGGTCCACAGTCCAACTGACCACCCAGAAGTCAGTGAAGCTTCAGACGCTGCTGGCAGTGTCTGGGCACTCCAAGGGTCTTGCTGGTAGGGAGACGGTAGGAACAGAAAGGTCTGAGGAAGAGAATGAAGAAAAGGGTGCTTACCTGTTATCCAACGGCTAGGAGAAGATCATCAGAGTCCAATTAATATTTGGATTCCCAGGCTTCAGCACCAAAATTTTGGGGTTCAGGGATTAGAAAAGAGAGGTTCATCTACTTGCCTAGAAGTGTGTGCTTCAGGGACACCTACCCCCCTCTTTTCCATACATGTTAACAATTCTAGGTTTTACAAAACTTACAAGAGGACTCACAGAGTCCTTTCTTTATATAATTACCAATAAATACTTTTTCACAAGCATACTTTTGTAAATACTTAATTTTTGAATTGAAACTTCCTCTAAAACAAAGACAAACTTGAAAGTCCATGATTTTTTAAATTATAACATTTCAAAATGTCATAACACATGGTCAGAGTGCTTCATTCATCATTTTCTTGTTCCTTTGACAGTGAAATTCTTAATTTAGCAGCCTTTAGAATATGAGAGAAACCTCATCTGTTACAATATAAATAATGCAACTGTTTGCCAGTAACACAATCATTATGTTCTTATATTTAAACTTTGGATACAAAACCAATTAATTATCAGTCTGGTGACCTTAATTTAGTTATTTCCAAATTGATTACAATTATATTAGTCCCATAGTTTCACTTTTGGCTTGCAGATTCCAAACGTGAAAGTACAAGTGCGAGATTAAGTTTCTTTGTAAATTCTTTTTCTATGGTCCCTCTTCTCCCACTAAGCCTGGTGACAACCCAAACCCTAACACTGTTTGAGCCATTCGCCTCCCTTACCTTTTTCACGATGCTGGAACCGCTGAGATTTTGGTTCTCTGGAGTCCAAGGGAAGCCTCCTTGTGTCTTATTTTGGGTCCCTGTTTGGGGGGTGCCACACGCAGCCCGCTACACATGGGCCAACTCATGGGGAGGCAGAAAATGCAAGCAAATTCATTTATTCATCCGAGAGTCAGGACTTATATAGGCAAAGCATATATTATTTTATGGCCACTCCCATGGGACATTTCCCAGTATCATAAGTGAGTATGTGACTCCTAGAATGGTGGTCAAAGTTCAGGAAGATGGGTGATCTGAATGAAGGGATGCACAAGGAATCAGATGGTGAGCCAGCAATCCTGAGAAGATTGAGCCCACAGAGAAAGAATGGACCATGAGCAAAACTCTGGCCTGGATTTTCTTAAATGGATTCTCTCAGCTCTGGCCCTTGATACTTTGGGTTCAGAATCCTGGACTGTTTCTACTAGAGTCTCAGCAAAGGTCACGGTTGAGGTGGTGGCAGTGTTTTGACTTGCAAATGCTTCCTTCTGTCTTTTCCTTAGAGTGCCTTATTATTTCAGCTAAATTGGATCCTCTGCCATATAGACAGCCCAGTTAGTGAGGATGATTGACCTCTTGGACATAGGAATTGCATCCTTGGATAATGGCTTTGGGGGAACTGGGGGAGAAGCAGGTCTGGGCATTGCTGTTCCCAGGGTTCCAGGGTTTAGGGTCCTGGGAGAGGATGTGGTGGTATTGTAGTAGTTGTTTGAGTACTTTGGAACATGAACCCCATCCCCCCACCAAGAAGAGCACATGAATGCACCCACAAGGAAGATGTGAGTTGGAACATCAGACAGCTACAAAGAGGAAGTCTATCTTATTCAGGAGTTCCATGGAAAGTCATTCTATCATGACCATCCAGTACTGAATGAACTCAAGGGGCTGGATACTGAAGGAATGATAGCCAGGGGTGAATTGAATATAAATGAAAGCTATTATTATGTTAGTGTGGGAGCTTAAATTGAATTGGGAAGAACAAACACCCACATGAGGAGAGAAGGCTTCCTAGGATGAGTGTCTGCTACCTGGGTTTTGAAGAAAAGAGGACGGGATAAATGTTTAATTGTTTAATTAATGTTTAAATGTTTAATTGTTACTATTCAATCAAGAAAGTGAGAAGGGACATTTCCTATGAACCCTTTCTTCTGTCCATCTTCCCCCCTTTGCAATTGAAACTTTTGTGTTACCAGATCTTAGGGTCATAGATTCAGAGCTAGACAGGACCTTAGATGACCTTATATCAAGGTAAGTGGTCATAATAATTTCAAATTATATAATTCTATGTGATATAATAATTTATGGAATGACGATTATTATTGTAAAAATCAGCTATGGAGAACAGTGTCTGGCCCATAGTAATTTCTTAACAAATACTTATCTATTTATCTGCTCTGTGCTAGGCACTGCACTTGGTACTGAACCGTATTTGCAATGAGCTTACATTCTAACAGGGAAACAAATACATATAAAATAGATAGCATTCATATAATACTAATAAATATATACATCACAAAGTAGTTAAATAAAAGATAGTTTGGGTAGGAGGTCTCTAGCAGCTCAGGGCAATCAGGGAAGAAGACTTCATGCAGAAGATGGTGCTGAACAGTTTCTTAAAGGAAGAGGGGGAATCTGTGAGGTAAGGAGAGAGTGCATTCCAGGCATGGGGAATGCCCAGTGCAGAGGCATGGAGATGTCAGGGCGAGAATCAGAGAGAAGGCTACTTTGGTTGGATTAGAGAATGCAGGAGGAAAAATAATGTCCAATGAGGCTGGAAAAATAGGTTGGGGTCAGATTATGAAGGGCTTTAAAAACTAAATGAAGGGGGTAGCTAGGTGACACAGTGGATAGAGCACAGGACCTAGAGCCAGGAAGATTCATCATGAATTCAAATTTGGTCTCAGATACTGGTTGTGAAGAGGAGCCCAAAGACGGTTAGGGCTGCCTGAAACCCCAAAATACCAACATGCCGGGTCCTGCGGAAAGAATTCCACTCAAGTCTTCTCAGCCAAGGAAAAAGTAAAGTTTATTGAAAGTTCAAGTTCGCCATGTGGGGTGCTAGGCCATTTAAAGGTGCTCTCACAGAGCAAGTCTATTCTAAGCTATCTCATGGTGCTCTCACAGAGCAAAGTCTATACCAAACTATTCCATGGTGCTCTCACACACGTGGAGGGTAGATGGGGTTCTATATACAATAAGGTTGTGGGAGGAGTCTAGGGGTGGTCCAGAGGAGGAGATTGGGGAGGGTCTTCAGGAGGAGTAAT
>JAQQSW010023236.1:0-10310 GCA_028646575.1 Pseudocheirus occidentalis
AAAAATATTTATTGCAGCTCTCTTTGTGGTGGCAAAAAACTGGAAACTTAGCGGATACCCATCAATTGGGGAATGGCTGAACAAGTTATGGTATATGAATGTAATGGAATACTATTGTGCTATAAGAAATGGGAAGGAGATGGACTTCATAATTACCTGGAGAGGCTTATACGAATTGATGCTAAGTGAGAAGAGCAGAACCAGGAAAAATTTGTACAGAGTCACAAATACATCATATGTGTGACAACCAACCTTGATAAACTGGACTCTTCTCAGCAACACACAATTAAAAGACAAATCTATAAGTCTCAGAATGGAAGATGTCTACATTCAGAGAAAGATCTAGAAAGACCAGAATTTAAATGGAGACTGGAACAATACATGCTATCGTTCTTCTTCTGTGGTTTGTTTTGTTTCTTTTCTTTCTTTTTTCCCCCATTGTTTGCTCCATTGGTTACAACACTTCTGTACAACCAGAGTATTGTACAACGTGTTTGCAGATCCTATACATGATGGTACACCACCATGGGGGTGGGGGAAGAAGGGAGGGGAGAAAATCTGAAACTCAAGTGATTCTGGAACTGAATCTTGTAAACTAAAAGTAAATAAACAAGTCAATAAATTTTAAAAAAGATTAACAGGAAAAAAAGAAAAGAGTATTCACTATACTATGTAATCAGAACCTTAAAAGCTGTTTACAGTAGCATTCTTCTGGAAAGCTACTTGTGCGTGGCATTACAAGGGAGTACAAGAGAAATGCAGAGCCCATAGTGGGGTCACATAGAGGGGAAGGCAACAGCATTGAGGGAGACATGGAAAGGAATCCTGGATGAATCTGGATCTTAAAGGGAACCAGGGCTTCTAAGGGATGGAGACAAGGAAGTAGAGCATTTCACACATAAGCTAGTCATTATAAAAACAAGGAGGTGGGAGATGGAGTTTTGTGTGTTTGCCAAATCAAATATACTGGTACAGCTGGATTGTAGAGTATGTGGAGGGAAGGACATGTAAGAAGATAGGAGACAGAGAGAATGGCCAAGTTGGGAAAGGCTTTAAAAGCCAAATAGAAGATTTTAGATTTGATCCTGGAGGAAATAGGGAGTTATTGGAATTTCCTGAGTAGGGAGTGAGGACAACACGGTCAGATCTTTGCTTTGGGAAAACCACTTTAGAAGTCATTCAGAGGATGGATGAGTGGGGAGATACCAGAGTTAGGGAGCTCAGTCAGAAGTCTATTGTGATAGACATAAAGTGATGAAAGCTTGAATTATGGTGGTGACTGAGTGAAGAAAAGGGGATATGTGTGAGAGAGATGTTCTAGGGAAGAAGCTCTAAGATTTCATGACTGAATGAGAGAGGAACCAAGGATGACATCAAGGTTTGAACCTGTGTGACTGGGAGCATGATGATGTCCTTCACAGTAATAAGGAAGTTCAGAAGATGGGAAGGTTCAGGGGAAAAGATAATGAGTTTTGCTTTGGACATGCTGAATTTGAGATGCCTACAGGTCACACAGATTGAGATATACTATGGCAGCTGACCACGTGGGACTGGAGCTCAGGAGACACACTAGGGCAGGATTTATAGATCCAGGTGCCATCTACTTGGAGATAATCATTGGACCTATGGAAGTGGATGAGATTGCCAAGTGAGATAGTGTAGAGGGAGAAGAGAAGGGGGTCTAAGATAGAGCTAACCAGTTACACTTCTACTGTATCATATGTATGTATTTTTCATTCTATTACCTCTAAAAAAGAGAGGACTTAAAATTTCTTAGTCTACTGTAACTATCTTTCCTATAAAAATAGTCTTATTCAAGTCTTTTTTTTTACACCGTGGTTATATGTTGACATGTTATGGCATTCCATCCATCAAACTCTCCCTTGTAACGAAGAAAACCAGATGAGAATAACTAACCAATGCAATAACCTCAACTAATGCATTCTGCATCTATCTCTCCCCTCACTGTCATCTTTTGAGAGGAGGGAAATGTTTTAATATCTGTTCATCTGACTTGAGAATGGACATTGCAATTTGTCTGACTCTGGTTGCCATTTTGTGCTGGTTTTGTTTACGTTACTGTAGTCATTGTTTATCTTTATCTCCTAGCTCTGCTTACTTCATTCTATGTCATCAGTCTTTGGCTTCTCTGAATTAATCATATTTGTCACTTCTCATGGCGCAATGATGTTCACTTAGCTATAATTGGTCCAGCTGTTTTCCACGTCACTATTTCCCCTCACACTCTGCTCAGTTAGAGGCAGCATGGTGTAATGAGGGGAGAGCCAACCTGTGATTCAGGATGACCTAGGTTCATGTCCTGACTCTGACACCCACTGACTGTGTGACCCCAGACAAATGACTTGACTACTCAGTGACCATGCTAACTTCCCAAGACGTCTAAAGCTTAGTTGCAGAATTATTACTCTGCTTTGGTGAAGGGAATTTCCTCCCTTGGGTTCTTCCTACACTGATGAAATCCCAGGTCTGGACCAAAATAAATTCAACTATTGATGGGTACTTACTGCATTTCCAGACTTGGCTATTGCAAGAAGAGTTGCCCTGAATATTTTGGAATATTTGAAATATTTTCTCTTTCTTTGACCTCCCTGAGGGTTCTACTCAAGTAGTAGGACTGCTAGGTCAAAGTATGAGCACTTTAGTGACTTTTTTGTCACATGATTTGAAATGATTTTCAATAACAAATGGACCAGTTTTCAGTTCTACCAATAATGTATAGTTTGCCTCCATCACCCTTTGCTTGAACAATTGCAATAATCAACTAGTGGGTGTCCCTGCCTGCAGTATTTATTGCTTTAATAAAAAGTTGAGAGTCCTGCATTCTCTCTTGTGCACAAACTACCAGATTTATCTTCTGCAGTTTTGCTAAAAAAAAGTTCAATTACTTCCTATTGTGTAGATAAATGATAGACAGATAGACACAGACAGATAAGTAGATGATAGACAGATACATCTTTTCATATATTTTATTTTTTCCCCAATTACATGTTAAAACCATTTTTTAACCTTTGAGTTTTTTTTTAAAGTTTCTAGTTCCAAATTCTATCCTTCCCTCCTTTCCCACCTCCATGAGAGAGTAAGCAATCAGAATCAGATATATATTGTACATGTACAATCATGTGAAATATTTCCAGAGAAGTCATTTTGTGTAAGAAGACTCAAAAACAAAAAAGAAAAAGAATGACAGAAAGTGAAAAATAGCTTGCTTCAGTCTGTATTCAATCGATGTCAGTTCATTCTCTGGAGACAATTAGCATGCTTCATAATTAGTCTTTTGGGATTGTCTTGGATTGTTGTACTGTTTAAGTCATTCACAGTTCTTCGTTGAACAATATTGCTTGAACAGTACTGTACAATATTCTCCTGGTTCTGTTCACTTCACTATACATCAGTTCATGTAAGTCTTTCTGAAATCATCCTGCTTATCTTTTCTTATGGCACAATAATATTCCATTAAAATCATATACCACAGCTTGTTTAGTCATTCCACAATTGGTGGACATCCCTTTGATTTCTAATTCTTAAACACCACAAAAAGAGCTGCTATAAATATTTTTGTACAAATAGGTTGTTTTCCCTCTTTTTGATGTCTTTAGGATATAGATCTGGTAGTGGTATTGCTGGGCCAAAGGGTATACACAGTTTTATAGCCCTTTGGATGAAGTTCCAAATTGCGCTCCAGAATGGTTGGATCAGTTCATGACTCCACCAACAGTTCCACTTTCCCTCATCTCCTCCAACATTTCCCTGTTTTGTCACGTTAGCCAGTCTGACCAGTGAGATGTGGTACCTCAGAGTTGTTTTAATTTGCAACTCTCTAATCAATAGTGATTTAGAACATTTTTTCATATGACTATAGATATATTTGATTTCTTTGTCTAAAGGTTGCCTGTTCATAGCCTTTGACCATTTATCAATTGGGAAATGACCTGTATTTTTATAAATTTGAACCAGTTCTCTACATATTTGCAAAATGAGGCTTTTATCAGAGATATTTGGTGTGATAAAGTGACACATAAATAAGTTGACAGATAGATAATAGAAATAGATGGAGACATACTGTTAGATAAATAGAAGATAAATAAATACATGAAGAGATTGACAGACAGACAGACAGACAGAGATTTGTTAAGCACTTACTACATGTCAAGCACCATGCTAATCCTGAGGATGCAAAATGAAGTCAGTCTCTACTTGTTAAATGGTTCCTTCTCTTAAAGAGCTTATATCCAAATTGCTGTTATTGGCCAGTTGTTTCAGTCATATTCGATGTTTTGTGACCCTGTGGATCTCTGTCCATGGGATTTTCTTGGCAAAGATACTAGAGTGGTTCACCATTTCCTTCTCCATACATTCAAACAGAGGGAGACAAACCATAAACAGGGGAGGGAAAGAAAGAGAGAAGCAGGAGACAGTCCTTCTGGAGGCGCAACTGGAAGTGGAGAGAGCTCAGGTTAGAGTCCTAATGGCTTAATTTGCTTTTGAAAGTCAGGCATGGTCTATCTCTCACTTATATGGGAATCCAAAGAGGGTCCAGGATCTGTGGATCCCCTCTGAAGATCAGAACTCATGCCTGGACTGAAGCTGCTCTCTCTAAAGTTACCAACAATCTCTGACAAGATGACTTCACTGGGCTTTTTTCATCCCTCACCCTCCTTGACCTCTTTGCTGCATTTGACACTGCTGACCACCTTCTCTTTCCAAACACTCCCATCTTCCTCAATTCTCATGACAGTGCTTTCTCCTTGTTCTCCTGCCTGTCTGCCCTCTCCTTCTCAGTCTCCTTTGCTCAATCCTTATCCAGATCATGCCTCCTAACTGGGGATGTTCTCTAAGGCTATGTCCTGGGGACAAGACTCTCTGTGTCCCTTCTACTACTGGGGTCTGGGTAGTGGATGGGTTAGGGAGAGGAAGGTCAGTAGAAGAGCTTCCCACTCTAGTTTTATCCCCTAGTGCCTACTGGGGTTTAATCCTTCTGATTGCTAGGTCCTTCCTTATCCTTTATTCAAAGCCTTATATTTATTTTGTATTTATTCTTCATTTTCTCAATTTGGATTAGCACAGGGGTAGAATGCCTCATATGGCATCTCTCTATATAGAGGAGGGCTTAGCACATAGTAGACACTTAATAAGCCCTTATTGATTGATTCATCCATAGAACAAACTAGTGATGTTTAGCTTAGAAAAGAAAAAACTGGGGCTGGTGGTAAAGGGGTGAGGTGTATCTGTCTATAAGTATTTGAAAGGTTGGCACATGGAAGAGAAATTGGGTTTATTCTGCTTGGCCTAGAAGTCAGAACCAGGAATGATGGGTGGAAATTACAAAGATGTAGATTTCAGCCCTTGTGAGGATAATGCTACTTGTGTTGTTTAGGGGTGAAACTGTGGAGGGTACAATCACCCAAACAGTACTCATCACCACAGGGCAGGTAGGTGGTACAGTGGACAGAGCACTGGGCCTAGAACCAGGAAGACCTGAATTCAAATCTAGCCTCAAACACTTGATAGCTGTATGACCCTGGACAAGTCACTTTACCTTGTTTGTCTCAGTTTCCTCATCTGTCAAACGAGCTGGAGACGGAAATAGCAAACCACTCCAATATCTCTGCCAAGAAAAACCCAACTGAGGTCATGAAGAGTTGCATTGAAGAGACAGAACAAGGACAAAACTCATCACCCCAATCTCCTCCCTACTCCCTTTATTTCTGGAGACTTAATCAGCTACACACTGTTTTGGCAATTAGTTCATTTTTTAGCTTAGTAGCAATATAATGCCCTGTTCCCTCTCACATCCATATGGTCCCATCTTCTTTTGCTTGATAGAGTTTATATAATAAGCAGAAAATCAATAGCTCAACAACAATAGCTCTGAGCCCCCAGTTAGTATATTCCTAGCATTCTGGTAGATGGTTACCTGTAATGTAAATTTATGTTTGTCTTTAGGTAAATCCTAACCTCCTTATGGCTGAGGCAAAACTTGGGATATAGAAAATGTTTAGATAGGGGAAGCAAGAAGTATATTTGAGAGTCTGTTACAGTAAAGGCAAAGGAGAGGAAGTTGAGAAAAAAGCAGACCTTTTGTCTTTTCTCTTAGTCCTTGACTCACTTCCAGGATTGAGATGGGAATCACAGGATGTCAGTCAATTCTCAAACCTATATTATTTTCAGAAAAATTCCTAATAATTAGAATTGCTTGAAAGTGGAATAGGATTCCTCTGGGAATAAGAAGCAGTAGGTCCCCCCTCCTTGGAAGTGTTTAAGCAAAGCCTATATGATTTTGGACATATTGAGCATATTACTGAGCATTATGTTAAGTATATTGTAAATTAATTATTTTTAGGTGGACTCAATGGTTCTTGAGTCCCTTCAGACTCTGACATTCGACGTCAGTGGTTTATTTCTGAAGTCTTCCATCTCTGACTTTCTTTATTCAAAGACTTCTTCTCCCTCTGATATTTCCTGTTTGAAGGCCTGTCCCAGTTTTTTGTAGTTCCATCTAGTTCTGACATTGTAAAATTCTGTGGTTTTGGTATCATAGAAAGGGGTAGAATTTCTCATTGCCCCAATCAGATCATTCTGGGGCATTCTCCACTAAGATCTCTACTGGATCTTCTCAGATGTATGCATTTACCCTCTTTGCTGGGTGAACACTCCAGGTTTTCTGCTCCACCCCTAGCCACAATATTCCTCTTTTCTTTTTTGAGTTCTTGGATAGTGAGAATAAGAAAGTTCTTTCATGTCCATTATGTCATGTGATCTCTATACTAGCTGAGTAAGGCAGGCAAGCATTCATATTCTTGGACTATCACTCAAGAAAAACTCTGCTCTGTTTGAAGCATTTTAACATCAATATTCACTCAAAACTCCTCTTCCCCTCCCCCCATGGATATATTTATTTTGAAAAACCAGCTGTAGGACACCTTAATTCCAAGCAAAAGACATTTAATCCAATAGCAAATAAAGTGGCATGAGAAGATCACTCTGTGAACATATGGGATATATTATTCCAGAGTCTACTATAAGAATAGTGAGGAAGGACCCACAGAAAACATTCTTGGAGCCTGCATAGAGAAAACACATGTTACATGGGGAAATTCATGAAGGGACACATTCCAGGAATCTGTGTGAGCAAGGAATATGTGTGAAAGCCATCCACTTATTGACTATTCTCACGTCTCACATCTCCAAATGTCCTTAGATAGCATTAGGACATTGGTCTCTGCTCTTCTCTAATGGGGGCCATCTTTGCTCTCTGCTGGCTGTCCCCTCTCTGGACTTAGGTCATACTGTATGCATTCCATATATATTTATACATTTACAGGTTGTCTGCCTCATTAGAATGTGAGCTCCTTGTGAGTAGAGAATGTCTTGCTCATCTATTTGTGTCCCTGGAGCTTTTACGTGGAAAACACTTCAATCCTTTTTTGTTCATTCATTCAGTGCCACCTTCTAAGCTCTCAGATCAAATTAAACACTATTTGTAAAAGTACATAGTGGGAGCTTAATAAATGCTTGCATTTCCCTTCCCCGGCCTGCTCTCAGCTCATATCTGATAAGGTGCAGTCACTAGAAAGCCTGTCCCTGACAAGTTCAAGCCGTCAGAACCATCACAATGGATTAAGGGCAATTCACATAAAGACTAAGATTAAATCTATTCTTATGACTGCTTGTATCTGATCCTGATGAGACGTCCATGGTCCCAGACAACTATGTGACTCAAGATTAGAAATTCCTCATGATTCATCGAATTCCAATGAGGATCCTATGTTCCATAAAGCCAAATCAGGGATTGCCCAACCTCCTCCTGCCCCTGTCTAGAAGCTGCGACGAGGCTGAGACTATGAAGCCAACTTAAGATCCTTTCCTGTTGATGATGTTACTCACCAAAACTAAGCAAAGAAAGGAAGATTATTGCCCTCCGCCTTCCTAGTTCATATTCCCATCATTATTTATTTATGTATGTGTATGTGTATGTGTGTGCATCTGTACACAAGCATATAAAAACATAGATATGTTATAGATGTATATTTTATGGGGTATTCAGGGAGAACCTCTGATGTGAGGGCTGCTGAGCCTTTTCATGACTGCTTGTCCATCTGTCACCCAACTCTCGCCTGTGACTCGCATTGGCAGCGACCACACCCCAGTAAACTGTCTCAGTAGACTAAGTCAGGCCAAGGGTAAATGAAAGATCTCAAACCCATTGATGAGTCAGGGGAATGTCTACCCCAGGCTTGTGAAGACTCCCCCGCGTGGCATGGGCAAAGGAGAGCATTTTGTTCCAACAGCTGAAGCAGGAACTGTGGAAAGCTGAGAGCTTGGTCAGACATCAAAGGCACCAAGGTCATCCACTACATCTTGGGTCATCTTGACTTTTGTTCTGCACTGGATGTTGCTGACCCAGGAAGAGAGAGTGAGGCTGACATTGATTGACTCTATCTCACTTAAATCCAATTTACACACAAGTCAAGACATCATCCACGGGGTCATTGGTCCTCTTCAAGAACAAAGGATGAAAAAGGACAACAACATATTATTATTACATACAGGCATATCTTGGAGATAGTCAGGTTTGGTTCTAGACTGCTGCAATAAACTGAGTATAGCAATAAAACAAGTCACACAAGTGTTCAGGTTTCCCAGTACGTATATAAGTTATGTTTACACTATACTGTAGTCTAGTAAGTGTGCAGTGGCATTGTGTCTAAAAAAATTACGTGCCTAAATTTAAAAATAATTTATTGCTAGAAATAATGCTAACCAGCATCTGAGCCTTCAGCAAAGCATAATTTTTTTTGCTGATAGAATATCTTGCCTTGATGTCCATGGCTCCTGTGACCGGTTGGAGGTGGGGCAGTTGCTGAAGGTTGGGGTGACTGTGACATGAAATTTGCCACATTAGATGACTCTCCCCTTTCATAAAAGATTTATCCATAGCATGTCCTTTGCCTTGCCTCCTACTCTGAAGAGCCAAGGAGCCTGTCTCTGGAGGAAGAAGACCAGGGTTCAAGCTTCAGGTCTGAACCAGCTCACTAGGCATCCTTGGACAAAGAACCTCTCTGTACCGTTAGTATCTTCAGCTATAAAATGGGAATGTAGGGAGGAGACAGTGAGGTTTTGATGACAGTACAGCACAAAAGATGAGGATGTTTTACTGAAAGACATGAATACATAAGTAATGTACAGGCATACCTCATTTTACTGTACCTTGCAGATTTGGCATTATTATTATTATTAAGAAATTGAAGGTTTATAGCAACCCTGCATTAAATTAGTCTATTGGTGCCGTTTTTCTAACACCATGTCCCCACATCATGTCTCTGTGTCATATTTTGGTAATTCTCACAATATTTCAAATTTTTTCATTATTCTTATATCTGTTACAGTGATCTGTGATCATTGATCTTTGATGTTATTATTTAAATTGTTTCAGGGTGCCACGAACTTCATCTATTTAAGGCAACAAACTTAACTGATAAATGCTGTATACCTTCTACTGCTCCACTTACTGATTGTTCCCCCCATCTCTGTCTCTCTGTCTGTCTCTGTCTCTGTCTGTCTGTCTGTCTGTCTGTCTCTCTCCCCTCTGGCTCCCTATTCCCTGAGACACAACACTCTTGGAGAATACTACGTAAGCTTCATTGATAAAGCAGCAGCAGCAGGTTTTGAAAGTATTGCTCTGATCGTGAAAGTTCTGTCTTGAGTAAAATGCTATCAAACAGCATGACGTGCTATGGATAAATCTTTTATGAAAGGGGAGAGTCATCTAATGTGGCAAATTTCATGCCACAGTCACCCCAACCTTCAGCAACCGCCCCACCTCCAGCCAGTCACAGGAGCCATGGACATCAAGGCAAGATATTCTATCAGCAAAAATAAATTATGATTTGCTGAAGGCTCAGATGCTGGTTAGCATTATTTCTAGCAATAAATTATTTTTAATAACCAGTCCCCTTCACATCAATTGGCCCCATCTGGAGCTCCTCCTGCCTTTGGCACTGACTGGTTTTCTGCAAACTCATCCAGTCTGCCCTGTATAGGAAGCTGACATTACATAAGGTTTTCCTTTCTTATTTGTCCACAGAACATCTTTGTGGGGGTTGGGGGTGGGGTGGGTGGAAGGTAGGTAACACATGAACTTCTTTTAGAGATAGAAAAACAAGCCCTAATGAGGTCCAGTGACTGGCCCCAGGCAATGCCCCTGTTGGAAGCAAGAACCAGGATGCTGGTTCCCTGAGCTCCCCTTTTGCAAAAGTCTGTTTTGTAATTGGTCTACATGCAGCTCCGGG
>JAQQSW010023237.1:0-5000 GCA_028646575.1 Pseudocheirus occidentalis
AATGAAGAAAAGGCTTCCCCTTGGACTAAACTGAGGTTTGTTGGAAATCAAGGTGTGGAAGGATTTGTGTGGCCATCTAGGAACTTTATTTGGAAACTAAAGTTAATGGTTACCCCAGGAGTGGCAGATCAGTATATTGTGAATTGTTAATTGAATCAACTCCCTTGTAGGGAAACTAGGTCATTCCTTTGTTAAGTGAGTGATTGGATCTCTGATTAGATTGATTGAATCTTTAAGTGTTAAGCTGGTTTCCCCCTCAGGGAAACCAGCTGATTTCTTCTTTTGTTCCTTGTTCTAAATATTGTGTATTTCTGAAATAAGATATAATATAGAGACTTTCCTTATTCTGAAGATTGTATATAATATTGTGAACTGTTGAAACTGTGAACATTGTACTGAATGAAGATTTGTAATGGAATAAACAGAGTGTTCACTAATACTGTGTAATCCGAATCTTAAAAGCTCCTCACAGTAGCATTCTCTCAGGAATCTACTGCTGATTGGCTTTACACTGGGGTGTGATGAACATTGTACTAGAAGTTCTTTGAATGCCTAGAAATACTAACTCATAATTTGTCTTTAAAAGTCCAAGTTTAAATCCTCATTATATATCCCACAAGTGGTAGTCCAGCCTCTGCCCAAAGACTCCAGGGAGGGGGAATCCCACCACCTTTCTAGGCAACCATTTGGGATAGCTCTGATTGTTAGAAGTTTCTCCTGGCTTCAAGCCAAAATTACTGTCTTTGCAACTTTTGTATTCCTTCTGGACCTCCCACAACACAGCCCTTCAGATACTTGACATTCTGGTCTCCAGTGTAAAAATCCCAGATTCCTGTAACCAGTGTTCATAAAACATGGGCCTCTAGTTTATCAATTTCTTTCTTCAGCTAAGGGGTCCAGAATTCAGTGAAATAAAACAAAAGACAGATGAAGACCAGGTTCAGGAAGACCCTCTCCTCTTTCTCTATTCCTCTCTTAATGCAGCCTCAGGTCACATTCTCCTCTTGAGCTTCCAAATTACACTGTGGTCTCGGTGAGCTTGCCCTACGCTAAAACTGTCAGATATTTTTCAGAACCATTACTGCTTAATCTGGTGACTCCAGTCATGTCCTTGTGAAGATAAGTTTTTTTTTGCACCCTACTGGAATAATTTACATTTATTCTTATTGAATTTCATTTTGTTAAAATTATCCCTGTAGCCTTTAATGATCCCTTTTAGAGCCTGACTGTCATCCTGTATGTTAGCTATCTCTCCCACCTTTGAATTGAATGAGGAAGCCACCTATGCCTTTAGCCCAGCCATTGATCCCAATGATTTTAAACATTGGCCTGGCCTTTATGACTCATTACTCCAATAAGCTGAAATATAGGGACTGGCTTGCTTTTTTGTCTTTCTTTCCCCATCAAGATGCACAGTGACTGGCATTTGGGTTGGGGTGGGGAATGCCAGGCATGATTTTCACTGGTGTACTGAACTCTGGGAAGACACAATCTCCGTTAAGCCACATGTGCAACCGCTCTACTCCTTATTCTTAAAGAATTGAGTGCTGCTTAAGAATTTGTGTCATTTGCCCAGGATCACACAACCAGTGTGGGTCAGAAGCAGTTCTTGAATCCAGGACTTTCTACTGCATGCCCAACTTGCCAGCCATGCCATGGGCAAGGCACACAGTGGTATTTAATAATTAAATAATTTTAATAAATTTTAATAAAGAAATTTAATAATTAGACCAAATAAAGTATATTTTTCTTTTTAACCCATTGACTTCTAAAATTACCTTATTTACACTTCCCTTTTCCACACCTACATTTCTGGACCTGAGTTCTTACTTTTTGGAAGACAGTACATTTTTATTTTCTGAGCTATCTAACCCTGGCCTTTCTCTACCCTCTAGAAATAGTGGGTCTCAACCTTCCTAATGCCGTGGCTCTTTAATACAACTCCTCAGGTTATGGTGACCCCCAACCACAAAATTATTTTTGTTGCTGCTTCATAACTGTAATTTTGCCACTTAACATTATGAATCGTAATGTAAATATCTGATATGCTGGATGTATTTTCATTGTTACAAATTGAACATAAGCCACAGATTGAGAACTGTTGCTTTAGAAGCAAAAAACACAATCTTTCCTCCCCCCATTTTCCAAGAAAGGACTATTTAAGGAGCAAAGAAAGTGTCCCTAGATTCTTAAATGTCAGAGTAATGGGTATTCATCAAGTAAAATATTGAAGTTTTGGGGCTATTGGTTAAAAATAATCTCACCATTGATTGTGTATAGTCTAAATCAGTGGTTCTCAACCTTCCTAATGCCACCAACCCTTTAATACTTGTGTGTGGATGTATCTGCATGTGGGCAGATCCACCGGGAAATGGATAGAGGAGCAGTGTTTCGGTTCCTAAGACCATCAGAAATATGTGTTTTTCAATGGTCTTAGGTAACCCCTGTGACCCCTGTGAAAGGGTCATTTGACCCCCAAAGGGGTCATGACCCACAGGTTGAGAAATGCTGGTCTAAATGATTAGCTTTGGAAGCTATAAAATCTGAGCTTGTTAAGCTTTTGCTTTTCTCATTTGCATTTCATTCCATCTTTTGTTTAAAAAAACCCTCATATTTATTCATCTATATGTATATGCACACACATATACATATATGCATACACATGTGTGTACATATGTGTATATGTAGATTTAATTTACATGCATGCATATGTGGACACATGCTATTTATATATTGGGCAGTTGGGTGGCAAAGTAGATAGAATTCTAGGCCTGGAATCAGGAAGACTATCATCTTGATTTTAAATCTGGCCTCAGATACTTCCTAACTATGTGGCCCTGGGCAAGTCACTTGACCCTGTTTGCCTCAGTTTCCTAATTTGTAAGATGAACTGGAGAAGGAAATGGCAAACCACTCCAGTATCTTTGCCAAGAAAACTCTAGCTGGGGTCACGAAGAGTCAGACACGACCGAAATAACTGAACAAGAACAACAACATAATTTTTTTCAGTTATTTGTGGCCCCGAGTGAGTTGATCTGGCAGAGAAATCATAGGTATGTCACAGTTTCCATTTTTTTGAGCAGGCTCAAGTTCTGCACTGCCATTTTAATTTTCAGTCTGAGTAGCAAAGTGATTTGGCTTGGTAGCTCTTCTCCAAGCTTACTACCACCCTTGCCAATAAAATGGGGTTGTTAAAGTGACCCTTGGTAAGTTATTTAGAATGAAAGTCTCTGCCAGTAAAATGCCACCTTTAAAAAGGAGGAGGGGGGAGAGGAAGCAGAGGAAGAAAACAGTATTTCCAGCTCTAAAAATATGGTTCATTTTTCCCCTCCTGAGGAAGAAATATCATAACTGTTGGTAAATCAAAAACAGAGATTTGACACTGTTCTGTGATCGTTCTGTAGTGTTTGTTCCTAAGGTGAGGGACACCACAGGGCCCTTGATTTCAAAGATTAATACTGTACAAATAACAATCCTACTTGTCTTTCACTGATTCACAGCCAACAGGAGGATGCTCATCAGAACCAGCACATACACAGTCTAGCATGCATACTATCTCCCTATTTCTTTTCAAAACAAGTTGTGTTTTAATGTGTGTGTGTGTGTGTGCGTGTTTTTAAATCTGTCAACCATGCTCAATCATGTGATGTTGTATCAGTTAGAGCTAACTGCTATCAGCAGGTGCCTCTGTTAACTCTCATGAAACAGTTGTGTACAGCATTGCATGGAACACTCAGTTAACATAAAAACAAAAACATCCACTGGCATCACTATGGCATGAAGAACTTAAGCTATATTCCCTTCCTGTTTCCTGTTCTCAGACTGAACTTCCTCCCCATCTCCCCAGTATCAAAGAGAACCTAAAATATCGAAAATGTTACTGGTTTTGGGCTTTTTTTTTTTTCCTTTTTGGAAGAATGTACAACCAACTGCATCAGGAAGGTTGAGAATATATTTGGAGACCTATATGTGGCATGTTTTTCTGTTTTAACATATTGAGTAAGATAGGACTCAGGTCTCACTTCCCATAAATATCAGGTGTTGTCATTCTGTAAAATGTATATTTTCTCCAGTTTTCCTTTGAAGAAAAAAAATGAAATACTTTTTTACACTAAGGATTGAGAAGTGTTCCGCTTAGAAATTTCATCTTTTATGAGGAATGGAGAAATTTGAGCCATTTCTAATGATGGAAAAATATAACTGGGATTATATCCATGTTTGAACACAAAATCATACATTGCAGTTTGGCTGCTTAATTATTCACGTTGTCTTCATGTGTCCAATTTTAATATTGAAGCATATTCACCTGCAAGATTTTTGTCCTCTAATAATGGACATCTAAATAAACCTTGATAAAAGACCATTTGCCCTTTGAGAGAGAGGGAGAGAGAGTGCTGTGCATGACATTGAAAGCTTCACTTGTAGTTGGATTTCTTGTGAATTTAATTTTAAGAAACCAAAGAGTTTAAAGGGAAAGAAACGACTAAGTGCATTCTGTCATGTTTTCACAAGTGTTTTTATCATGGTCACATCTTGTTTACCTTAGTTGCCTGCCTAAAACTACTTGGAACATGTTAAAAAAACATTTCAAGAAAGCCTCTACAAAGAGGCTTTTGTTGAGCTGCAACTGTGAGTCTGCACAGCTCACAAAGGTGTTAACTTTCAACCCCTTAAGCACTTCCACATGAAATTCCAGCAACGGTGTTTGTGGTTTTGGAAAAACAAAGTGTATGTTAAAGAAACCAGGTATATGCTAATACATGTTGAAGTAGGCCGGAAATCATAAATTGTTTCAAACCCATTAATTGCTATCATTTGCATGTCAGAATGTGCTGCAGTAAAATTACCTAACTGTACAACATACTTTTGACCAAATAAAGATGTCAAAAAACAACTTACATGTACACATCCATCCATACACATAGCACCATTATGTGTGTGTGCATATGGCTAGATGTGTGTGTGTGTGCATGTGTGTAATGTGTATATGTATAGATGTG
>JAQQSW010023238.1:0-10310 GCA_028646575.1 Pseudocheirus occidentalis
AGCAGGGCGGCGGGCAGCAGGGCGGAGGCGGCGGACAGGCCGGGTAGCGGGAGCAGGGGAGTCGTGCATATTCTTGATAATATTTTTATATGTCTTCTTGAACCATGTCATTGTCAGTAAAACGCTACAGCCCAGTTACATCCACCATGAGTCTCCCATAATGCTCTACTATCTAGTATATGAAAAATCAGCGTTAAAAAGATGAATTTCTTTAGGTACATTTTTTAAAAATGCATTTACTTTCAATTTACAACATTCAATTCCACAATCCCTTGAGTTCCAAATTTTCTTCCCCTTTCTCCTCCTCCAATGGTGGCACACAATCCAATATAAGTTCTACAAATACCTTCACGTTAAACATTAGTCGAGTTGTAAAGACATTATAACAAATGGAGTGAACAACTAGAAAGAAAGGATAAAACAAAACACAGAGAGAGCAAGTAGTTTGCTTTATTCTGCATTCAGACTCTAGTTCTTTCTCTGTAGATATATCTCTTTCCATCATGAGTCTTTTGGAGTTGTCTTATCTTGCAGGGCTGAGAGGAGCCAAGTCTATCAAAGTTAGTCAGTGCAGATACAATGTGTCTGTAATTGTGTACAAAGTTTTCCTGGTTCTGCTGCCCTCACTCAGCATGATGTGAACTATTTAAAAAATATTTATGAACATTTTGTTTGTGTTACCATCTGCTTGAGAAAACAAACATTTTCTGACTTTTCATTGGCAAAATAATTACTTTATTGGTGTTGTTCAGGTGAGTCCAACTCATTGTGGTTCCATTTGGGTTTGTTTTCGCAAAGATACTGGAGTGGTTTGCCATTTCCTTTTCGAACACGTTTTACAGATAAAGAAACTGAGGCAAGCAGTGTTAAGTGAGGTGACCAGTATCTGGCGTTAGATTTGAACTCAGGTTCTCCTGACTTCAGACCAAATATCCACTGTGCCACCTAGCTACCTAATACTTTGTAGATAAACCTTTCCATGTATTGAAAATGGTTGATTCAGCTTTTCCACACTGTGGAGCATCATAGAAGATAGGGGATAATAACTGATAAAGGTTAGAAAAAAAGAGAAAAAGCAGTGTAATGTCAACTGCCAAGGAAAAGGAAGTCTTGAAATCATTTTGCTTTGGATATATGTCACCAAAGAAAGAGAGAAGCCTAGAGAATTGTCTTAGTCTTGCTTGAGAAACTGTACAGACTATGGAGTTGTGAGATCCACAAAGAATGAAAGGGAGCTAGAGTTTCAAGAGGGAGAAAGAACCACCCTGTTCCCCTTGCCCTTTGACCTTCAGATATCAGTGAGTGAAGATAGGGCTCATGAGGAGAAGTGCCAGAGAAACTTTTAAATTTGTAATTTATACATATTGTTGGGACGAAGTGTTGTTCCCTTAAGGACAGCTACTTGGTTTTCTTATTTCTTTTAATAAAGCATAGCCCTACATCTTATGTTTTTGTTATTAAATGAAAAAATGCACTAGCCCATAGTGATTAGCTGGCTAGAGAGATACCTGTCTTTCAAAAGGACCGTGCAGTCTTAAATTTAGACTTTTCTCAGCTTGAGACTCCAAAGTTGCGAGGAGGTTGGGGTTCTCATTTTTTGTAACAAATTGAACCTAAAGTTCAAGACCATTTACTTGCTGTTCTTTTTGTATAAAACCATCCTGATATTTCATGCCTATGTCTACAGATAAAAGAAACTCAGCTTTACATAGGACTACATGAAAGAAGTCACATTAAGTTAAATAGACAAAAGGTCACTTAAACTAAAATGACACAGGGAAATTAAATAATTGATGCTGATCAAGCAGCTTCAGCTGGCATTTCCTCCTGTGCTGATTTTTTTTCCCTTCCCTGCCTCATGCATTTCCTGACACTTCCGTCATATTAGTAACTGCAACCTGAGCTTTATCTACAGAAGTAAGATCAGCTGTCTTTTAGGAAGCCGTAGTAATCCATGTAAGTAGGGTTGGGTTCAAGGATATTAAATCCCACGTTTGCAAGGGCTGAATGATAATAAATAGATATCTCATGCACACCAGTTCTAGGCTTCTCTTTCATAATGCAACATGTAAGACTTTAAAGTAGAATACTTGAGGGGCAAAGCTACCATGTACTTTGTCTCTACTATCAAATTAATGTTTCTTGAGGATAATCCAGGCAATAAAGACAATTCTTGGGAAATGTATCAAAGGATTCTTGGCTTACAAGGCAGTCTTGGTAAGAAATAGGAGTCACAATTACCCATTACAATAGGGCAAAAACTATGTTGATATAGAATCTATGGGGATATTATACCTTTGCTTCCAATAACTGAGAGGGTGGTGTTTTTGTTTCCTGTTTTCACCAGTTGCTAACTTCTTACTGCCATCCTGTAAATGAAAGTGATTGCAGTCTTTTTAACCTAGAGTGCCCTTTAGTCCAAGTGTAGATTCATTTAGATTGTGATATCTTTCTTCTATTCTTTCACTGGAATGGAGTGACTTCCAGAAGGCTTTGGTTTGCTGGATAAAGTTTATAAATCAATCAGCTTAATGTCATCTCTGTGCTGCTTCCTTTTCCTGAAGAATAGCATCCATCTGCAGGCCTTTTTAAAGGAGGTATCAAATTGTGAAAGCTTCGGGGCAGTGTTGTAAAGAGCTGAGCTTTGAGGCGTGCTGTGTCAGGCAGAATCATCATTAGCTATTTAAAATAAACACCTGCTGATGGACAAAAGCAATTGCCTTTCAGTTAGCTGCACCATAATTATGGCTTCAGTCTGAGGTGGGGATGGATGGGCTGGAATAACACTATGACTTTCCGTCTCCCATATTTGGGGTTACTTCTTGATATAAAGGAGCTAAGAAAGCTCCATGTTTGTCTTTAATACCATCCTAATTTGTTGTTTCTTACATGAATAATAGTAGAAAGAAGAAAGGAGGGAAGAGAAAAAGGAAAGGGGAATGAAGAGAAGAAGGAAGGGAGGAAAGAAGGGAGGGAGGAAGGAAATGAAGAGGGGAGAGAAGAGGAAGGAAGACAAAGAATGAGGAAGAAAAAATGTGTTTTTCAAATACATCATTCATTCAGTCAAGTAACTTTGACAGTTTCTTAACTAGAAATGATGATTATTCTGCTATTCTGGAAAGAAGTTTCTTTTTTTCCTGGTAAGGGAAAAGATTTTCAGTGTCACTTGGTATATTAATGTTTATCAACTATATCTGGTTTATTCTGTGAAAAGGGTCTTTGATGCTGAATAGTGACAGCCAGCCTCAGAATTTAACATGGTTTTCTTTTCCTGGCAAGAAGATGCTGTTCAGTGAAATGTAAAGGGTTGGTGTATTCATTTTGACCAAGTATTTCATGTCAATGTTGTATTAAAAAGACCAAGATCATGTTACTAAATACTGTTATAAGGTATATAAGAACTGTGAAACTTCCTTGAAAACTTAAAAAAGGGAGAGAGAGAGAGAGAGAGAGAGATTGATTGATTGATTGATTGATCTTGGCTTCATATTTGATATTCCCAACATCTGTAATGCTTTAACCACTCTAGCCTTTAAAAAATTCGCTTTCTTGAGAAGAAAAATGAATTTCTTGAACACATGATAAGTCCATTAATGTTTAAAACTTTCAAGAAACACTACAGAATATCCACAGTTGTTTTTTTAATATAGCAGTAAGAAGAAAATTTAGGAAATTGAGTTCTCAAAAGTTTGAAAACCATATAATTTCAAGATTTAGTCAAATATAAAAGATCAAGTTAAACTGTTTCTTCTGACATACACATGCATATATAAACAAATCAAGTAATAGATAAGTAAACATGTATTAAATACGAACTCTGTGTCAGGCATTATGTTAAGGCCCAGTGAAACAAAGAGGCAAAAGCCAGCCCCTGCCCTCAAGTAGTTTACAGTCAAATGAAGGAAACAACATTTCAAACAAATATATTTTTAAAAGTGCTCTCTTTCTCTCTCTCTCTCTCTCTCTCTCTCTCTCTCTCTCTCTCTCTCTCTCTCTCTCTCTTTCTCTCTGTATAATTACACACATACATGAATATATGTGGTATATTACTCACATATATGTATATATGTATCCCTAGGTCTTAACACATATATAGATATATAGAAAGACAGAGAGAGAGAGAGAGAGAGAGAGAGAGAGAGAGATAGAAAAAAATTAAGAGAGGAAAGGCACTAGAATTTTAAAAGGTTAGGAAAGGCTTCCTGTAAAAGATAGGATTTTGCTTGATACTTCAAGGAATCTAGGGAAATCAACAGGACTTCAATAAGGAATATAGGGAGTCAATAGGAAATCAATAGGTTGAGGAGGGAGGATGTTCTGTGCATGAGTGACATCCAGAGAAAATGCCAGGATAAGGGGTGGCTAGGTGGCGCAATGAATAGAGCACCAGCCCTGGGGTCAGGAGGACCTGAGTTCAAATTCGGCCTCAGACACTTAACACACACACACACACACACACACACACACACTAGCCGTGTGACCTTGGGCAAGTCACTTAACCCCAACTGCCCTCCAAAATGAAAAAAAAATTAAAAAAAAAAAAGAAAATGCCAGGATAAGAAGATATAAATGGGCTGTGGTTTGTAGCAAAGGATGGAGTCATCTCACCTCTGAGATGGAGGATCCATTCAACATTGACATTTGTGTGTGTGTGTATGTTGACACATTCATATAGATATCATATGTGGAGGTATACATATATTGCTTTATATTCTTGAATGTAGACATTATTTTTACTTAGACATATTCACACGTATGTATGTATTCTTCAATATTCTGAGCATCTGTAGTTTTATTGAAAATATCGCAATGCTGATTTCAGCTACTCTGTGGTTTAATGAGCTATCTTCAGCAGTTTCTATGGCTGCATAAGGGAAATGAGAGGGCCTGAGGAGGGGAAAAGAGAAGGACTGTGCTCTTGGTTTTACAAATATTGAGATGATTCTGTTTTACTGAAAGTAGTTCAAATGTTCAGATATGTTCATGGCAAATTCTTTATACTCTTGTGCACGCATAAGAATGATGGAGAAATCAGATATTGTTAGCTAGACTAACTGCAGCCTCCACTAAGCTCCTTGAGGGAAGGCATGATAATTTTGCCTTTCTTTATACTCTTTGTGCTTAGACCTGTGACCAGTACATTGCAGGATTTAATAAATGTTTATTTATGATGATGATGGTCATTAAGACAGGCCCAATGTACTTTAGTCCAGAATCAATTCGTCTCTAAATCTGAGCTATTCCCAAAGTACAGATGATACTTTAGGGATTTTAATCTCTGTAGGAAGGGTTCTGACAGAATTGGGGCTTCTTAGAATAAATCAGAAGACTAGGTCCCTATAGTACCATCAGGAAAAATGTAAGATAGCCCCCTTGCCAGCATTTCCCTCGGCATTTAGCACATCCAGACCCCGTGTACATATAAAAAAGCTACCAACTTTTGTTAATTGTTTTTCATCCTCTTAGGATATAAGAGGCAACAGATCATAGTGGATAGAAAGCTTGTTCTGAAGCCAGTGCAAGTACTAGGTCTGAGGCACTGCAGAGATTTGCATTGACAGAGGGTGTTTCCTTATCTAGGACCTCCCCCTATCAATAAAATCTCAGGTCCAGCTACCAACCCTGATATTTTAGGGAGAATCCCAGGAATGTCATAATCCACATAAATGTTGCAGGATATGGTTTGAAGACTAAGGTTCTAAAACCTAAGGAAGTCACATAGTCGAGCTGGCAGCTTTTATCTTATGATAGGAATATCGAATAGCTTTACATTTCACTGTGATCCTGCAGCAAATAGCTACATACAATTACGGCCCCACTGGGAAGTACTGAAATATGACTGTTCCATTTATATGTAACTAATACAAAATATCAAACTAAACCAGCATTGCATTTTGGAAGGAAGAGGAACCATTCATCAACTGTTATGGCAGGTGTGGGGGTGAGGGAAGCGGCATATTTTTTTACAATTGTAAAAGATTTTTGTTAAGGTGTCAGATCGTCATTTCTGTCTTCACAGAACCCTCTCTCTTCCATTTTATGGAATCTAATTACTGCAATTAACAAACCATAGGATAATTTGATGTAGGACATGGCCAAAATTAAAAGTGAATTTTATAATTTATATATTGCATTGATTATGTATGTCCCCCAAATATCTGCCTTTATTCTCAAATAAATTTTTGCCTTTATTCTCAAGGGACCAAATTTAGAACTTACTGAAAGCACACCTTGGTGGTTTTATATGTTCATGGCAAATTCTTTATATTCTTGTAAACACATAAGAAGGATGAAACCATCAGGTCTTGTCAGTTTGACAAACTGCAGGTACCACGATGATGGTGAGATAAACATTTTCTACCTTCTTAATAGGTGTGCACATCAGTCATGTCAAAGCAATTGACTTGATGTAGTCCTAACTGATTGATAGAGGAATTATGGTGACAATACCACTTGAGAATAACCACTTACCCACATGGGAAATGGGCAAATGGTTTGACAGACTGCAGCTACCACTGTTATGGTGAGATAAACATTTCCAGCTTTCTTAGTAGGTGTATACATCTGTCATGTCAAAACAGTTGACTTGATGTAGTTACAACTGATAGAGGAATTATAGTGAAAATGCTATTTGAGAGTAACCACTAACTCATGGAAGAAATAGGCAAATGGTCAATCAGTAATCGATTACTGCAATAATTGAAGTTAAACATAAATTGATGGATTTCTGATAACAAACTCAATAATTTGTTTAGTGTATAATATCATATAATGTTTTAAGATTTGTAAGGACTAGTATATATATATATATATATATATATATATATTTTAATTAAGAAACTCAAGTTTTTAAAGATTATGCAACCTGTCCAAGGTCACAGTGAAACCTGAGTTGATACTCTGACCATGGTCTCCTGATGCTAATCCCAGAATTTATTTCGCTATGCATGCTGCCTGTCTCTGTGAATAGTGATTTTTTCAATGTGTCCATGGGAATTCCATGACCTTTAGAAGGAAGGATAAGAGAGGTAAATAGACGAAGTGTTACAGTCCAACAAACACTGGATCAGTCTTTTTAGCAAAGTTAAGAAGGTAACATAATCAGGTCTGCTCCAATTGGGACAGACTGACTTACCAAGGGACCAGGGAGCTAGCTTCAATACTGGTACTACTACTGAGTAGCTCTATAAGCATGGACAATTCACTTGAGTTTAATGGTACCTTTCATTGACAATTTTTGTCTTTATATCACAACCAGATTGAACCCTCTGTTGTGATAAAGAAAAACAATTAGGCAGAACAACTGATACACAGGTATTAGACAGCACGGAGAAGATTCTATGAGTAGTAACTGCTCTCTGCTGTGAGAAGAGAGAGATCTTTCCTTATCTTTTCTCTGGATGCTCCTTTGGTTTTTAATTTACTCATAGTCTGACTTCTTCAGTTTTTCATTTATAATCATAGTGTATATTTTTAAGCTTTGTACTCATACATACATGCTTTTCCATTTTTCTTTAAATTTCTCATATTCATAATTTTTATTACACAATAATATTCAATCAGATTAATCTATTGCAGTATTTTTAGCCATTCCTCAATCACAGGGTATCATTGTTTCCAGTTCCTTGCTACCATGAAGAGTGCTGCTTTGAAAATCTTCTACATCAAAGCATTATTTATTTAGAAGTGCAAGGAACCTTAGAGGTGATTTACTCCAATCTTCTAATTTCAAAGATGAGCAAACTGAGGCCCAGACAGTTAAATGATTTGCCCAGAGTCATTCAAGCAATAAGTGGCAAGACTGGGATTAAAATCCAGATCCTCTGACATCATAAGCAGTGGCCTTTGCATGGAACCATGTGCCTTGAATTGGACTTTCCTTTCTGTCTTTGACTTCCTTGGAGTGTTTAGCACGTACCGTCTCATATATTCATCCCATTATTTCTAAAATGAGGAGGTTAAATTAGATGATCTGTATTGTCCTTCCCAGCTTTAAAATGCTATGATTATAAATAATGAGATTCTGTGATTTCCATTACTGCTCTACTTGCATAGGGGAGTAAACAGTACCTTTTGTTTGCTTTCCTCAAAATTAATCTAGATGACATCATGTGGTGCTAGTTAGCCCAAGCATTTAAGGGGATAAAGCTCTTATGCCTTAAGGGCTCTTAGATAGAAAATCATTTATACCAACTATTTGCAGTATTCTTCTGTGAAATGGAATCTTGCTGTTCCTAATGTAAAAGCCTGCTGGTAAATGCCCAGACTGTACATATTAGCCAGCTGGTGGCTGAATTCTTACTATTGAGCTGTCTAGAATTGGAATAATTAATTTTCTTGGAGAAAGGACATTGTGTTGTACCTTTTTGGATTTGTGACTGTAATCTCTAATCACCAGCGAACTTATTTTGATTTGCAATTAAGCTAGAGTTGGTAATTTATAGTAAAGAGATATGTGCTTGCAAAATAGAAGGTGTAGACCTCTGAGTTTTCCATTAATAGGTTGGTGAACCTTTTATAATATCCAAACTGTTAGAAGCAAACTATTAGCTAAATAATCAGTTCATGTCTTATCTAATGAAAGCAGAGCCTAATGTGTTTACCTCTGGAATTTTCCTTTTATTCTAAATATGGTTTTCCTTTGTAAGAAAAGAGCATATTGCTATAGTAGTATACATTTTGGAACAAGTGTGATTATGAAAAATGACTGCATCATCCTCTGGCTTTGTGTTTTTAAATGCATTCCAGTAATTCCTTTCCCTTTATTATTTTCCCGAAAAGTAACTTTGCATTCTGCCTGTTAAATTATGTTTTCGCAGAAGAAATTCATGAATAGTAGTCTTTGTGAAATAGAATGCTTGCATATTTCCCCAATGAATTTGTTTTTAAAAAATATTTAGGTACAATTGTAGTTATACTACTAATTTGGAGGATTCAGCAAAAGTCAGACTAGAACACAGCGTGGCAGGAACATTGGGTTCTCCAGAGCTATTCCAGTGAAGCACAAGCTTTGGAAAGTATCTCCCAGGCTGAGAAAACTTTTGAGTACAGATCCTGGGAGAGACTTTGTCCACTTTCCAAGAGTCAGCCTTCAGTCTTTTATAGTTTTCTCTCTATAATTTTTAGATCATGTATAATTTTAACTATTCCATTTTGGCTATAATTTTTAACTATTAAATGTTATTAACTATAAATAGTAACCATAATTTTTAACTATTTATAATTTTGACTATGTATTCTTGACACATAACAATTACCAACAAGTTCATATACTACTGGAATAATTGAACCACATACATATTGACGTTGTTGTTGAACACATTAAAAAGTTTTAGACAAATTGGGGAAAAAAGACTTAGAGGCTGTCTTTAGGATTTAGTACAACTGTTTTCTTCACATACACAAAGATAACAAGAACAATAATTTCATAGGGCACTTGGACATTTTTGCCTAGGCAGTCCAACAGAAAGTACAAGATAAAGGATTAGCATGTATAGCATTGCAATTTATGTAGGAACCTTTATTGCAGAGCAAGGCAACATAGTAGAGTAGGAAGCCTCTACTGTATTTTATAGCCAAAGGTCCTGAGTTCAAATTCTGTATCTGCATCTTACTACATGAATATTCTTGGTCCGTTCACTTAATTTCTCTTGACCTCAATTTCCTTATCCATAAAATGTTAGGAGGAGTGTTACAGATTTGCATTATGGTCTCTGTCATCTGTTCTAGTTTTAAACTGAGGATTCTGTGAAATGTCTGTTCATTGAGAACTGGGGCTAAGTGTGTATCAGGAGAGCAGCTTCAGCTTGCTCTATCAAAATAAGCTAATAGAGATAAAATTAAATCCATCACCCTCTTTCCTATTAGAAAGTGTGTCAGTACAAGGCAAATAATTCAAAATGATGATGACAGTGAGGATTTATTAAGACTGTGAATTGTCAACAAGTTTTTAATCTTCCATTCCAATCTTATTGAAACTATATAACTCCAATGGACATTTGAATTTGGGGGGGGGGGAGGGGAGAATAGGATATGTCGTTTCATTAGCACAGAGAACTCCATGTGAGCAATTTCCCTTCACAAGTGCAAATTGGTACCAGATCTGCTCCTTCAAGTCTTAGTACTGGAGTACTGAGAATTTAAGGGAAATATATACAATTAGGCTTGAACATGGGTCTTCCTGACTCAGGATGAATTCTCTATCTACTACATAATGCTGCCCTCAAGATAACTATATACTTCAAGAGTAGAACCATGTTTTAAAATTATTCTCTATACATCTATTACATTTTCTTAAAGGTATTAGCTAT
>JAQQSW010023239.1:0-10309 GCA_028646575.1 Pseudocheirus occidentalis
CCACCATGGAGATGTCCTGTGTAATTACAAATACAGCCGTATTGAATTGCTTCTCCTTCCAGTGGGGGTGGGTGACAAGGGAGGAATTGCAAGAATCTAGAATGTAAAGCTATACAATCAAATGCAACTGGGAAATAAGGTATACAGGGACAAGGGTAGGGAGACCATAAAAGAGGAGAACATAAGGAGAGAACATAAAAGAGAACAGATTGTGGGGGGGGGGCTTTATGGTGGTATCACTGTTTTGGGCTTGGGGGTAGGGGAAAGAAGGGAAGTAAATTTGTAACTCAAAACCTTGTGGAAATGAATGATGTAATCAAGAAAATAAATTAAAATTAAAAAATATATATTCTTACAAAAATATTCATAGCAGAGCCTTTTATAATTGCTAAAAACTGAAAACAAATTAAGTGTTTATCAATTGGGGAATGGCTAAACAAACCTGAATGTAATTAAATACTAACATCTTTAAAAAATCATGTTTTGTCACTCCCAACAGATGAGCAAAATTGATAAAAAAAATGGAAATAAATGCTGGAGGGTCTGTGGAAAAACTGGTACTTCAATACACTGATTATGGAGGTGTGAACTGTTCCAATAATATTTGGAAGCTTTTGAAACTATGCCCCAAGAGTTAGTAAACTATCCTTATTAATAAGATCCAAGATGTTTCTAAAACAATCATGATGGAATATGCTATCAACATCCAGAGAAATAACTATGGAGTCTAAATTCTGATTGAAGAATATCATGTTCACTTTTCTTTTTTTTATTTGTGTTTTTCCCTTGTTCTGATTCTTCTTTCACAAAATGACTAATGTGGAAATACATTTACCATGATTGTACATATATAACCTATATCAGAATGCTTGTTATCATGGGAATAAGAGTCAGGGAGAAGAACTTGAAACTTAAAATCTTAAAATTGAATATTGAAAACTATTTTTGTATATAATTGGAAAAATAAGTGTGTGGGGGGGGGGGGAAAGGAGGGCTGCATATCTTTTGACCCAGCAGTACTGCTATTAGATTTAATCCGTAAAAGAGATAAAAGGACCCATAAATACAAAAAATATTTATAGAAGGTCTTTTTGTCATGCTAAAGATTTGAAAACCTAAATAAAGATATAAATACAACCTGTATAAAGATAGAAATATGAATATATAAATATAAAGATCCAGTGGTATCTGAATGAAGAGAGAAGAAAAGACCCTCCCAACCTACCACTTGATGGAGGAGGGAGGTCTACAGCTGTTACATATTGTATATGTTTTTGGCCTTTTTAGTGTATTGATCAACTGTGATGACTTTTTTTTCTTTCTCAAAATATCTGTCATATGGAATGGCTCTCAAACAGAGATATAGAAAGATACATGGGATATCACAGTGATGTAAGAAACAAAAAAATGTCAATAACAACTTACTTGAAAAACCTCTCACTTTTTATACTCAATTCAACAGCTCAAAGACATTTTTATTGCTTAGTTATTATGTTTGCCATTTTGTTTGGCTCTAGACAAAGTGAGAAATATTATAGACAATCTTCTTAAAAATCTTAAAAATTTCAGGGTGCGGTGGGAGTGGGAAGTGCTGCATTAAGCCAAAGTTTAAAGAACAGTTATGCATGAGGGCTTTTTGCAATATACTTTGAGAAGTTTGTGGAAGAGATAGTTATGATTTTCTATTGGGAGGATCAATTAAAACTTCATGAATGAGGTGGCAAATAGGGTACCTGTGGAAGAGCTCCCCCTGGTGCCACCATGCAGTGTTTTAAATTACAATGCAATTCAGGTATTAAATGGATGGTAAGAGTCAGGGGCAGGAAATGCATACACAGCTTCTTGAGTTAGGGCTGCCTGGAAATTTACTAGATCAGTTGCATTAAACACAATTGAAACTAAGATACTAATTAGTACATAAGTGTCTCAATTATTTTCTTATTATGATGTTACTTTTGACCACTACTGGTTGATAGAAATATAAGGACAGAGTATGTCACCTACGTTATTTAAAAATACATTAAAATATCATTCAGTATACATTGTGTGTGTTCTTAATATCTTTGCTTCCTTGTGATTTTGGCATCAGGCAGTACCAAGTATAGGAAAATAGGGCTACTTTGACATTTTATACATACATACATACATATGCACACAGAAACAATATATATGTGTGTATATAAATGTTGAAGTAGCCGTATATTACATATATACAATGTATGTGTGTACACATATGTGAGAGTGTATGTATACACACTGAGAGACACATACATATAATGTTGAAATGTATACACACACATGCACACAAACACATTATTTGTTCCTCAAAAAACCATGGACCTAGGAAAAATTATTGCAAAGCCTGAATACCCTATAGAATACCTTATGGGGGAAAAATGAAAGGGTAATGGAGTTGCATTCCTAAGCAATTTAAGAAGTCTGGTAATGTACCAAGGCATTTCCCATAGGATTTAAATTTATCAGAAAATCTAAATTTTCCCTTGAAAAACCCTAGCTGGATCCCTGTGAATGTGAGGATGAAATGAAAGCAGAAGTGATAATCTAATACACTTCAGAGCACTTACTAAGGTTTCGTTCAAGTTCTCTTCAGAATATCCTATCTAGGACTTCTAGTTAAATGAGCAACTAGATGGCAGACTATATATTCTCTCTAAATTCCCAAACCTCTCAAAATATAAAAAAAAACAAACATTATGTCTTAATGATAATTTCAGTTCATTCAGCACCCCTCCTCCAGCTGCCATAGTACTGAAAGTATCCACCTTCCTTCACAATTTTCTTTTTCGTTCATTCCCTTGGCATCCTTAAACTTTTGTTCTCAGATGAATTTTTTTTATTTTTATAGATCTATAAAATAATTTTATTCATTTGATTGGTATGCCACTAAATAGGTAAATCAACTTAGAATTGTCATTTTAATTATATTTCCTTGGCCTACCCATAATTGATATTTCTCCACTCTGTCTTTTTGTGAAAACTGATCAGTAATTGTGCTCATATGTCTTTTTATGTAGACCCCCAATTATTTTATATTGTCTTCATGGATCATCCCAGTTTTCCCAGAATTCTAGCATATCTATCTTTTCTAATACTCTATTTATTTCCTTTAAATCTTCCTTTAAATTTTGTGATTAGATTCATTTATTCCTAAGAGGAATGTTGGGATCCTTAATCAGTATAGTTTCACTATTTCCCTTTGTCATTCATTTAATTTCTCTTTAAGAATTTGGATACCATTTGGTCCATGCATGTTTAGTATTAAGATTACTTTATTGTACATGGTGCTTTTCATTAACATTTATTTTCTTTGATTATCTCTTTTGTTTAGGTCTATTTTTGCTTTTCTTTTGTCTTAGATCATGTTTGCTAACCCTGACTTTTGTTGAGGTTATGCAGTGTTCTTGACGTGCATGGAGGGAGGAGCACTATCACAAGGTTCAGGCTTTTTTTTACACAGCTCTTTTCAGAGCTAGTTCTAGGGTTTGAAAGTTTTTGGTACTTGCAAGGTGATATGATCTGGGGATATATGTGTTCACTGCTTTCCTTGCCTGGTCTCTGGTTCATACCAAGGAAAGTCCCTGATACTGTGAGATTGCAAAAAATTTTGTCCTTCAGCATCCCTGATCCCTTCTTATTGAAAGTAATACTGTCCCTCAGGAACTTTGCTTCCTTTTTTTAGTAAAAGTGTTTCTATCCACCTTAGAAAATTGACCTAGAATTAGCTATAGCCAATGGAATTGCCAAACAGTTTCCAGTTCTGCATCCACTGCTAGCACAAGGTTCTCTTGTAATTTAATTCTGACCAGTTGTCAGGTCTCTTCAGCATCTCTGTGTTTAGAGGTGTTGAAGCTGCTGCTCCCTCTGTCATCACTTATTAGTCTGGTGTTGCATCCACATGGACTACAGACCACCCTCCAACAACATGCCACAAATCTCTCATTCCAACTTCTTATGTTTTCTTGACCTCAAAGAATGTCTTATCTTGACCACTCCAGAATTTGTTTTGAAGTGTTAATTTAAAGTATTTTGGAGTGAAATGGTGAATTTGGAGATTAGGCGTACTCTGCTATCTTGGCTCCATATCTGGAAGTTCCATATATTTTCTAAATTACTTGTCTGTTCCTAATCTTCTGTAAAAGTTTTCATTGTTTATTTATTGCAGTTTACATTCATTATGATGTTTTTCCATTTTCCTCAGTGTGAGATTTTAAAAAAATTCATTACAGATTGTTGTCTTCTATGTTGCAAAACTGCAAAATGTTAGTAATAACAAGAGAGAACTTTGCTTTTAATAAGAATACTGAGATTATTAAAAAGAGGTTTTTAATTTTCCAAAGTCAATACAGTGCATTGTTCTCCTTTTTTAATTGATAGTAAAACTCATCTTTCTGTACATCCATCCATCCACCCATCCACCCATCTATCAATCTATCTATCTATCCATCTATCTATCTATCTATCTATCTATCTATCTATCTATCTATCTATCTACCTATTCTGCAAGACAAAATTTAGGCTATTCAACCAAGTACATGCCATAATCAAGGTAATAAATATTCTTCATCTATTTTATTTTTCCAAACCAAAATCATTTGATTCTTTTGTTGAAGACCACAATATTCTTAGACTTAATCCAACTATAACAATGTTATGTGTTATAGGAAAGGCTTGAGGACAGCAATATCTATAGATAAATCCCCTTTACCTTGGTTTCCGAATCTGCTATATCACAGTGTTGAACACCTTTGATGAGCACAAATCATCCTGATGTATGCCTTGCCTATATAATCAGAGAGGGAGAGTTGTTGAACAGGATTATTTATGTCATTATGACATTCAAGTAATTATAATGAGGTATATGTATGAATGGGAGACACACTGCTGGAAAAGAGTCTTTAAGTCAACATCTGATTACATAGTAGAGTGAACTCTCTATTTATTGAGAAACAAACAAAAGCAAAACATTCAGAATAAAACATAATAACTTATTACTCAGGTGTCCACATAGTCTTATACAAAACATACTATTCAGTAAGTCACAATCTCATCAGCCAGTATTGAATACCTAAGTGAAGAATCCTTCCATCCTTACACAGAGGCTGACATCCAATCATCCTTAAGCTATCATCCTTAAAAGAGTAATCATCTTTAAGTCAGTCATTCCTAAGGGGTAGTCGAAAATACAAAGGCCATCCACTGCTAGGTCACAAGGAAGTTACTCTCTCATCAGTGAGCACTGAGTACTTAAGTAAATGTCCTTTTTAAAAAAAGTCTTTCACTCATTCATTCATCTATCTATCCATCTATCTGTTCACTTATTCATTCATTCATTCATTTACTTCTTTATTTATTTGTTTGTTTACTTATTTTTAAATATCAATATTCATTTCTATAAGACTTTGAATTACAAATTTTCTCCCTGTCTTCTCCCTATCTCCATCCCAAGATGACAGGCCTATGGCATACCACTTCCACCAATCTTCACTCTTATATATCCTCTCCCATCCCCCACTAAATTTTTGGTAGGGCCAGATGGATTTCTATACCTCCATGCCTGTATATCTTATTCTACAGTTGCATGAAAAAAAACAAGGCTTTTATGTTTATTTTTAAAACTCATATTTCCAGTTGTGTTCCCTTCTTTCCTCCTCACACCCCCCCCCACTGGGAAGACAAGCAATTCTATATAGGTTATATATATGTAGTTATGCAAAACATTTCCACAGTAGTTATATTGTGAAAGATTCTATTTCCCTCCATCCTAGCTCAACCCCCATTTATTCTGATTTCTACTTTAACCCTGTCCCTTCTCAAAAGTGTTTGCTTCTAACTACCTTCTCCCCCAATCTTCCCTCCATTCTATCATTACCCCTCTTATGCCCCTCCCCCCTACTTTCCTGTAGGGTAAGATACCCAGTTGAGTCTGTACATCATTCAATCATTAAGCCGAATTCAATAAGAGTAAGGTTGTCTCATTCCCTTTCAAATTCCAGTTCTTTCCCTCAACTCTAACAGTTTTCTATTGCTTCTTTTATATGAGATAATTTACCCCATTCTGTCTCTCTCTTTTCCCTCCTCCTGTATTTGTTTCTCACCTCTACATTTTATTTTTTAGATATCATCCCTTCCTATCCAACTGATCCTGTGTGCTGTATGGACACATGTACACACACACACACACTATATGTGTGTATGTGTGTGTATAGATATATGTATACAGACACATACACACATATATACACACATATGCATATGCATATATGTATGTATACAAATATATATATATATATATATATATATATATACGTTCCTTTAACTGTTCTCATAGTAAGAAAAGTATCATGAGTTATAACAATCATTTTTCCATTTAGAAATGTAAAAAGTACAATTCTAATAAATTCCTTGTGATTTTTTTTCCAGTTTACC
The DNA here is from genome assembly GCA_028646575.1 of Pseudocheirus occidentalis. Classification (NCBI taxonomy): domain Eukaryota; kingdom Metazoa; phylum Chordata; class Mammalia; order Diprotodontia; family Pseudocheiridae; genus Pseudocheirus; species Pseudocheirus occidentalis. Next base: position 6,448 of record JAQQSW010023239.1, read on the forward strand.
TTCTCATGCTTCACTTGCTTCTTGAATCTCAAAGTCAAATTTTCTCTTCAGCTCTGGTTTTTTCTTCAAGAAAAGTTGAAAGTTCTCTATTTCATTGAATGACCATATTTTCCCCTGAAGCATTATACTCAATTTTGTTGGGTAGGTGATTCTTGGTTTTTATCTAGCTCCTTTGACATCTGGAATATCACATTCCAAGCCCGTTGATCCCTTAATGTGGAAGCTGCTAGGTCTTGTGTCATACCAATTGTGTTTCCACAATACTCAAATTGTTTCTTCTGATTACTTGTAATATTTTTTTGGGAACTCTGGAATTTGGCCATAAAGTTCCTACCACTTTTCTTTCTTTGGATCTTTTTCAAGAAGTGATAGATAAATTCTTTCAATTTCTGTTTTGCCCCCTGGATCTGGCATATCAGTCCAGTTTTCACTGATATCTCCTGAAGTTGATTTCTCAGTCCTTCTTTTGATTGCAGTGAAATGACAAGTTTTAACAGGGTGACCACAGAGTCCAAATAAAAAGTTTTAAGGAGTTTTAATTTTTCCAGGGAGGGCTACTTCATGCCAATTAAAACAGACAGCAACAAATAGCACAGAAATGCAAGATCTTATATACAGTGCACCTTCATTGTCCAACTAACATAATTTGTTACTAAGCCTATAGAAACAGAAGCTGTTACTAAGGAAAAGTGGGGGGAGGATGAATTGATGCATAGAAGTCAGGAAACGGGGGCATGATGATCTGAGAAGAAAAAGACAAATTACCTAGATCAGTTCCCACACCCCAGGCCGGCTCATAGGCCAGTTCAGTGACTTCTAGCTCGAGTTAATCTAAAGTTCATAAGGTTTTTACTTGGATTACTAATTTCGCAAAGTATCACTTAACTGTTGCTGACCAGTTTCTTGACTCCTATCTTGAGTCCATATTTTTTTTTGCCTTTTTTTTGGAGGGCCGTTGGGGTTAAGTGACTTGCCCAAGGTAACACGGCTAGTTTTTTGTGTTAAGTGTCTGAGGCGGGATTTGAACTCAGGTACTCCTGACTTCAGGGCCGGTGCTCTATTCACCGCGCCACCTAGCCGCCCCATTGAGTCCATATTTTAACTAGTTCCTGGCTGCTTCAGTGGCTTTCAGGTAGTCCAATAATTTTTAAATGATCTCTCCTGGATCTTTTTCCCCAGGTCAGTGGTTTTTCCAATGAGATATTTCACATTGCCTTCTATTTTTAATTTGTTTGGATTTCTTTAACAGTATCTTGATTTCTCATAAATTAGCTTTAGTTTCTATTTGCTCCAATCCAATTTTGAAGGAATTATTCTCTTCACTGAGTTTTTGAAATCCCTATTCTATCTGGCCAGTTTGATTTTTTAAGGCAATCTTCTCCTCTTTGGCTTTTTGGGCTTCTTTTACCATTTGAGTTAGTGTATTTTTTAAAGTTTTATTTTCTTCAGTTGGGCTCTTGACTGGTTTTTCATTATTTTCTTGCATCATTGTCATTCCTCTTCCCAATTTTTCATCTACTTCTCTTATTTGATTTTAAATATCCTTCTTGATCTCCTCCATTGCTTGTAAGCAGTTGAAATTTTTCATGGAAGCTTTTGATGCAGAATTTTTGACTTTGTTTTCTTCTTCAGGTTCCTTAATTTGATCCTTTGTGTTCACCATAGAATATTTTATGATCTGATTGCACTTCCTTTCTTTGCTTATATTCCCAGCCAATTATTTGACTTTTGATCTACTTTCCTTGGTAGAACTCTGCATCCAAACTGTTTGGGTTTTCACAAATATTTTCAAAGCTGTTGTCAGAGCTCTGAGGATAGCACCCCCTTAACAACGACCACAAGCTCTGGGACACTGGTGTACCTTACCCCAGGACCACAGTCCAAGACTGTGACCCAAATCCAAGCAGAACAAAGCAAGATTTATTACCCTTTGAATTGTCAAGTGGTCCTCCAACAATCTGCAGGCCAGGAACTCTAGAGGTAGCCACTTGGGAGCAGCTGAAGTTGCCACAACTCCACCACCTATAGCCCTGGGTGCAGGGGCTAAACCAGGATCTTTTCTTACCCTGAATCAAGAGGGTTTCCCTCTGACCTTTTAATTTCCCTTCTGCATTTATGGGTTGCAAAGTCTGGAACCTACCATAGGTGCCAGTGATTCACTCTCCTGAAGTTTTGTCTGTCCATTGTGTGCAGCTAATTTTGTCAGCTCACAGTCTGCACTGGCATGGCTCATGCGGAACTTCTCTCTTATCCCATCTTAGTTTGATAGATCCTTCTTGTCATCCTGATAGGCTTCAGTGGAGATTTCATTCTCTCCGTCACATTGTGGGTTCTGTAGCTCTAAAATTTGTATAGAGTCATATTTTATAGGTGTTGGAGGTGGTTGGTTTGGGAGCTTAACCTATTTCCTACTTTCTCTCTGCCATCTTGGCTCCCTGTAATGCCATAAATGAGTCATTCCAGAAGAATGCTATTGTGAACAGCTTTTTACAATTCTGACTACACAGTATAGTGAACAATCTATGTATTCCATAACAAATCAAAGCAAAACATTCACAGAAATCAATGTACAGCACTCACATTAGACCTTATCACAGATAATCAAAATACAGCATTCACGAAAGCTTATCACAGAAAATGGGCACAGATTCCATTACAGTTGTCACAAAGTTCTTAACAAAGAACAACCATTTAGTAAATCCAGCATTCACAGAAAATCCTTAATTCAAACAAAAAGTGAAATAAAAAAAGTTTTCCCCTCAATGAGCATACTAGGTTACAAATTGATTACTTAGTCAGTCATCAATCACTAAGTACAATCATTTAGTCAATCAATCATCCTTTGTTATTCACTCTTCAGTCATTTGAAACTACACAGTGACTGGGTGGAGTCAAGATGGCTGCTTAGAAGCAGCAAGGTCCCACAGCTCCCACACCGCCACCCTACACACCCATAAAATTATAAGCCCAGACACAGTCTAGGACTCTCAGACTCACAAAAATACAGAGAACATATCTCTTGCTGAAGGCAGCTTGGCAGCAGGGGTTCATTGCGGGGGCCAGGAACAGAGACTGGAACAGCATGAAGCCTAGACTGTGACCAAGCCTGGGATAGTGGGAGGGAGCTGAGCTGAGCAGGGGCGAGCAGCACAGCAGCCAGTGTGCAGAGGTTCTACAGCCTCCAGCGTCTCCACATCTGCCAAGGCATGAGGAATGGGAAGGGAGAGGGGCAGTTCACACCGGAACAGAGATCAGCCTAGCCCAAAACCACAGCCATGGCCAGGGTGGCTTGGGAGGCCAGGAAGAGCAGAGCCTCCCAAGCCACAGCTTGAGTCTACTTCAAAGAAAATCTAAAGCACCTGCCTGAGGGGAACTTCAAATGCCATTCAGAGATGGTTAGTGAAAGTAAAATTTTGAAAATTAATTTGGGGTGGTAAAGTAGTTCGCCCAATTTGCCCCCAGAGCAAGGAAACAGAGGGGGAAGGGAACTACTGGAACCAGCGGTGGCCCCCACAGGGCTGCTTCAGATCCCCTGGCCTCAGACTCCGGAGGGGGACTGAATCGATTGATGAGGGCCAAGTACTCTTGCATAGAGCAGCCTGGATCTGGATCGTGATCTTGGGTGGTGGTCGTGGGGTGCACTTTCAGCAAGCCAAAGCTGAGGGGACTTGCAAAACCCCCCTAATAGCTCCGGCAGTTGGGAAAACCCCAGCAATTTGGAACAGAGCTTCCCCCCTTGGAAGCAGAGTTTCACAGAGCTAAAAAAACAAACAAAAAAAACCCAACCAATTAATTGACTGGAAACATGAGGAAAAGGAAGCAAAATAAAAACAGTAATAAAACTCTAGAATCCTTTTTTGTG
>JAQQSW010023240.1:0-10309 GCA_028646575.1 Pseudocheirus occidentalis
TTGAGATTCTTTTTCCATCTGGCAAAGTCAACTTTTTAAAGCATTCTTCTCCTCATTGGCTTTCTGGGCCTCTTTTGCCATTTGAGTTAACCTATTTTTTAAAGTATTGTTTTTTTCAGTCAGGTTGTTGACTCTCTTTTCATGATTTTCTTGAGTCATTCTCATTTCTCTTCCAATTTTTCCTCCACTTTTCTTATTTGTTTTTCAAAGTCCTTTTTCAGTCAATCTATAGCTTCTAGGAATTCTTCAAGTGTCTTAGAAGCAATTGGTGTGGGAGTTCTGACTGTGTTGTCTTCGTCCCGTTCCATGCTTTGATCCTTTTTGTCCCCTAAAAAGGATTCTAGAGTTTTATTGCCGTTCTTATTTTGCTTCCTTTTCCTCATGTTGGCCAGCCAATTAATTGGGATTTTTTTAGCTTTGTATAACTCTGCTTCCAGGGGGGAAAGCTCTGTTCCAAATCACTGGGGTTTTCCTAGCTTCCAGAGCTATTAGGGGGGTGTTGCAGCCCCCCCCAGATTTGGCTTGCTGAGAGCGCACCCTAGGACCACCACCCAAGACCACAATCCAGATCCAGGTCCCTCAACACAAGAGCACTTGACCCTGATCAAGTGACTCAGCCCCCCTGTAGGGTGTGCAGGCCAAGGGACCTGAAGCAGCCCAGTGGGGGCAGCCAACGGTTACAGCAGTTCCTGCCCTTCCCCCACTGCTTCCTTGCCCTGCTGGAAGACTGGCCAAACTGCTTTTCCTCCCCCAAATTTAGCTTCAAAGTTCCACTTTCACTGACCTTTTCTAATCCTGGCTTGCTAAATGTGAAGATCCCTTCAGGTGCTGTAGATCTCCTGTGAAGTAGACTCACGCGGCTTGGCTCCTCCCAACCACCCTGGGGCCTGGCCCTGGTTTCCGTTTCAGGCTGGGCTGGCCTCGGCTCCTGGCCTGCCACAATGAGCCCCTGCTGCTGATCTGTGTTCAGCTAGAGATGTGTTTTCTGTATATTTGTGAGTTTGAGAGCCTTAGAATTTGTTTAGGGTCATATTTTATGAGTATTTAGGGTGGCTGTGTGGGAGCTGCGGAACCTTGCTGTTTCTACGCAGCCATCTTGGCTCCGCCCCCTGCATCCCCATTCTTATTTTCTTTTGGAGATGGAGGTTATGCTGTTCCTGAGACGCTATAGCAGAGACGTGTGACTGGAAGGTCACTACCAGTAACAGGACACAAAATGGAAAAGTACCAGATGTATAAATCCAGGAATTAAGGGTGACTCCATGTCCAGTTTCATTTGTTTTGCTTTTTGATTTGTGGTCTCTTTTTTATATCCTCAGTGCCTAGCACCAAGTAGCTGAATACATAGTAGGTATGTAAAAAATGTTTACTTGAATTTCAGCAAAGCATTTGCTACAGTCTCTCCTGCTGATGTAAGAGATCTGTGTCTCAGTACTTTATTTTTCCTTTGGAAATCTCCCAATAGAAATGCGATGGAAAAGCATTTATTAAGCACTTACTACATACTAGATACTGTGCAAAGTGTTGTGGATACACATACAAACATCTGCCATCAAGAGGAAAATATTTTAACAGGGGAACACATAGGAGTGGTAGCTGGGAGGGGAGGATGTTATATCAAACATTGTAGAAAAGTCTAATAACGCAGGAGTCAAGAGATGCAGTTTGCATAATTAAGAAGGACTAGAAAGTGTATATAACACTGAGATGGACAAGTATCATGTCCCTGTTCATCTGCAGCCTCTCCCCATCTGCACAAAGTGCCAAGTCTTTGCAGACCAGTAGGGAGCAAGAGAACAAAAAAGTGATAAGGCTCAAGAACCAAGGGAAAAAGATACAGGATTGGCACAGATACCAGGAGTGAAAGGATTGTAGTTTCTCTCTGTTAGGGAGTTCCTCTCTGATCACTCATGAACAATGAACTAGGCAGGGCTAGAAGCATCTGGAAGGTTACTACCACTAATAGGACACAAATGGAAAAGGACCAGATGTATAAATCCAGGAATTAAGGGTGAACTCATGTCCAGTTTCATTTGTTTTGGTTTTTAGTTTTTGGTCTCTTTTTTATATCCTCAGTGCTTAGCACAAGTACCTGAATACATAGTAGGCATGTAAAAAATGTTTATTGACTGACTGCAGAGTTCCAGAGTGCTCCTCTAATGAATGTATGCATATGCTGTATCATACTCAATCTCTTTTTCCTTCTTCTCCTTCTCCTTATTCTTTTCTTCTTCCTTTTGTCCTCCTCCTTAACCTTCCTTTTTTTTGGCAAGGGGGAAGGCAAGGTAATTGGGGGAGAGGTAAGTGACCTGCCCAAGGTTACACAGCTAGTTAAGCATTTTGTATCTGAGGTCAAATTTGAACTCAGATCCTCTTGACTTCAGGGCTGGTGCTATATTCACTGTGCCACCTAGCTGCCCCTACCTTCTTCTTAAAAAAATAGGAATCCCAAATAAGCAAACTTAGTCTTGTTCCACAACATGGGAGGTGTAATTCCCTTACTTGTTTGCCCCTTTCTGTTTCTGGGAAGGGGAACTGGATTAGGTTCATGCTGCATTTTCTACACTGCTCTGTTTTCAGAAGGAACAGCCTTACGGAATGAAATCTACTGTTTTCCATAGAATTCCTGAGTTTGGAACAGCCTCCGTACTCTCTGGGGCTGTTTGTGTCCAGGAGAGGGCGCGCAGCTAGACAGCGGTAACTCTTCTGTGCCGTGTTTATTTTATTGACGCTGTGTAAAACGTGTAATGCTGGTTAGGGGTAAGAGCACTTCATCTCTTTCTGTGCGGTGAAATCGTGTCCGTTATGCCGAGGACGACGGGATTCGGCCTTAGTGAAATATAGCACGTTCAGTACCAAGAGTTGGAGTTTTAGAGTAGGTAGGAACTCACCAGTTCATTTCAATTGGGTAAATTACATTAACAACTCTCCTTACACTGACAAGGCACTTTGGCCACCCACCAAGAGATGGATCCCCGAAAAGAAGTTCTACGAACTATACACACGTTAATATAGTTCAGCAAATCTATTCACTGGGGTATAGCACTTAATTGCCAAGGTGAGGGTGTAGTTCTGCAGGTCTAGGTAGGTAGGTCTTTTTGGCTAAATAGGATCAGATTAGCGACTAGTGGGGGCAACCCAGTTAAACAATAAACAGGGTTAAATATGAAGAGGGAAATACATTACATTCCAAGGATAGATTATAAGCATTTCACACTGCTCAATAGGGACAAAAGAACAGAGCTGAAATTTATTTTTGGCATACAATGTGAATCTTTGAAAACTATGCTATTTGACTTGGAAGATATACAATCATGGATATGAAATTGAGAAAGGTAAATATTAGATTGTTCAAGTTATATGCCTCAAAGGGGAATGTATGGTAGGTGTAAATAGGATGTTTCACAATTGTACACAGAAAATGGCACAAAAAGTATCATCAGTGATGTATGATTTGGAGAAAAAAAAGATTACTTGTCATCTACAGATGTCTTGATTATGTAATGCCCAAGAGGTCAAGATATCTAGAGGAAGACCCTGCCTAGTATGCTGAGCAGACCCCTTGCAGAGGATTTGTAGGCAAATACAGACAGCCGTCACAAAGGATAAAAAGGCCTGGATGGATTATGATCTGTGCCACTGATGGGAGCACATACATCAAGAGATCATCAGTTCATTCATTGAAGTACTGCGTCTAAAAGAAAGGGTGAAGTGAAAATTGCGAATGTTAACCTTTCCTAATGTAATAACAGTTCACATTTATATTACCTTTTTTCATTTCTAAAGAGCTTTGTTCACTATAATCCCATGAGATAGGTAGTGAAAACATTATTATCCTCATTTCACAGATAGGAAAATTGAGACTTAACAAAGTTACTATTTATATGAACTCCCACAGCTAATAAACACCAGAATCTAGGTCTTCTAGTGCTAAGTTCTGGGATCTTTCGATATGGGGGTGGCATTGGGAGGGGGTTTCAAATATATCTTAGGAAAGGGTGATGAATTGTAAATAATTAAAATGACAAAATTTTATAAGAACAGTGAGGTGAAAGATTCTTTTTAGGTAACACGTGTACACATATAAACAGTGGGGGAGGATGAAAAGAATTGATGATAGCTAGATGGATAGATAACTAGATATCAGAAAATTTAGAGAACAAGAAAAGTACAATGAAAGATATTTCTTATTCTGTTCATATTATGGAATTGGTCAAAATGAATTTCTCAAAAGTTGGGGAATTTGGCTGAAATATATGAAAGATAAGCAAATTTCTGTCAAAATATGAAGAAACTGAAAAACCAGGAGAGACAAGTCACGATTACATGAATCTGGTGGAACATGCTAAAAAAAATATGAAGAAAGCTGTCAAAGGAGTAGGACCTTAAAATGTTACAAATTCTAGAAAAATATTAACAACAAAAAATCTTTTTAAAACTGAAAGACATCTCACGTCAAAGGAAAATTAGAGGTCTATATCAAAAAAGTCAAGACAATGAAAGAAAAAGGCAAATTAAGAATAAAAACATTCACTTTAGATATCTAGTGACCTCACTGTTGAGTTCTATAGGACTCTTGAGGAGTACTTGTACAAATCTTTGGCTACTATTTACAACAACATAGGAAAGGGAGGAAATACACAAGAAAATGGAACAAAAAAATGTTGGCAACTTTTTTCCCAATAGGAGATATTTATTTTAGAAAGTGAAGGGTACCAACATTAACAAATATAGATTATAAAGCTTAAAGAAATTTTGCTACAAAAGATGGCAAAAAAATAAAGAATATACATAGTACAACAGTGGTAGGCTATCACTGACTATAGTAGCTATGTTAACCAATGTCACAGAATATATCAGATGAAGGAGGTTGGAAGGATATGTTTGGCTCAAGAAAAAGTCTTTTATTGTATAAAATGTGACTGTCTTTAAGAGCATGTAACAATGTGGAACACTAGATGTATTGTTGAAAAGAACACATTATAAATCAGTAAGACCATGCTTAGTCAGTGACAGAGGAAAACCACTTAAATAAGGAGATTTAAATCAGTATGTTATAAGGTTGCCCACATAACTCATGCATACATATGTTATCTGTAGAAACTCATAAGGAAATATGTATCAGATTTTAATTAGAGTAATTTCCTTAACAAGTTTAACTCCTTAGGTGTGACAACAGGAAAATGCCAAAACAAAAAAGGAGTCAGAGTACAGAACCACGGTATAAGGACAAAGCTGTCCTTTTCTATTCTCTACTTCTATGAGTTATGTCAACCTTATAGTCCCATATGCTCAACTCTTTAGCAACCCTGAATTCCTTTCCTTCTTAGAAAGGGCTCAACTCCATGGCAGCACTGTGATTCTGGAAACTGTATTTATCTTTGAGGGAGGTGAGGCTCACTAGAAAGAGTGCTTATTTGCTCAGGCACAAATCATGATATGTTTTAACAAGCAAATTAAAGTCTGTCCTATGGACAAAGCATAGTTAGCTTCAGTGTTTGCATGGAAACTTCGGGTTCATTCCTTTTTGAGAGGAGATCTATATATGAACTCAAATCTAATGTTCCCAGTGTAAAACCTGGATGGGAGATAAGCCAAAGAAAGATTCATGAGCAGCTCTCAAGCTTGAATCCAGTCTACAACTCTGATTCAGAGCCCTAGGTTATAAACATAATACATTAAAAAAAAATAAAAAGAATGCTTGTTAAGCATTCTAAAAAGTTTCAAAGCAGAGTAGTACCTAAGAGGGAAGTATAGAGAAGAGACATTATCATGACCTTCGAAGTCCTATAACAAAAGATTTTTGGAGCCAGTTATGCAAGATTATGGGGAAAAGAGTAGGCAAGTTACTGACAATCAAAATAATTCTGGGCTGTTAAGAAGAATGAGGTAGGAGGTAGAACAAAGAATCACAATTTAACGGATAAAGGTTCTCTGAGCCAGTATAAAAACTGGAGAGTATTACATTTATAAAAAAAAAGAAAAATTGACCCAAAGAATACCAACACAACAAAAACACAAACAATGACTAAAGGTAAAACTTAAAGGTCAATGCTTTAATGGAGCCCTGATTTTCCTGATATGGGTAACCACTCCAAGGATTTCATTTTTAACCAATTGGGTCCTATGGTTCTTTCAACAAATGATTATGTTAAAAGTATTCATTGTGTACCCCAATTCAAAATCCCACTAAAATGAGCTCTCTTTATTGGCAGAGATCAACACCCATTGTCTGCATCAAGGGCTGAGCAGGGGAGAGCAGAGAGAGGAGAGCTCTTCAATCCCTTCAGTTCTGTTCACGTTTTCCTCAAGGGACCTCAGGTGCTTCGGGTTTTCAGTTTCAAGAAAGGAGATGGACAAGGCCAATTCCACTTCAAGTTGCTGAAGGAAGACATGAGAGGAGCTGACAGTCTTCATCATGTCTCTGGCACAACTTCCTAGAGTAGAGACTTTGGGGATCTACCTAGGTGAGACCTAGGGTTTTCTCTCCTGGTTGAGCTGAGTTACCTTGCTTTCAAAGGGAGGCTCCATATTGTCAGATATATATTCTCCTATGTATATTTTCTTAAAGTTCTGTTTTTGCTACTAATTTGAATAAATGGCTTTCTTGGCTAAGTGTTATGTCTGTTCACTGTGGAACTAGTGGTGGATGGGAATGGAATCAATCCTTGGAAATAAAGCTTCGGACTCTTCTACCAATAATGAAAGTGATAAGAAGTTAGATTAAACCTGAAAAACACATCCCCTAAACCAGCGGTTCTCAACCTGTGGGTTGCGATCCCTTTGGGGGTCAAACAACCCTTTCATAGGGGTCACAGGGGTCGCCTAAGACCATCAGAAAACACATATTTCCGATGGTCTTAAGAACCAAGACACGGCTCCTCTGTCTGTCTCCAGGTATTAAAGGGTTGTGGCATTAGGAAGGTTGAGAACCACTGCCCTAAACAAACAATATATAAGGGAGTCATAGATATAATGCTCCCTAAAATCCTCTCTCTCCAAGACCAAAGTGGGAACCAGCCTCTGGCCTCAACCTCCTGTTTCCCTTTCTGGCAGAAATGAAAGTCTCTCCTAAAGGAGGGTAGGGGGATAATAAGTTGAAGATGTCTATACTGTCTCTATCTGAGCCATGCAACAGCACCCAATGATACATGTGGGGGCCAATCTCTTGCCACAATTGCATAAAAATGAAAATCATTTATGTATGTGAAAATTTGAGTGAAAATTTGGTGAAAATTCAAAAAGAGGAAAGAAGAGAAAGAGAAAGGAACAAATATTTATTATGCACCTGTAATATGACAGACACTGTGCTAAGTGTTTTTTTTAATATTATCTCATTTAATCTTCATGACAACCTTGAGTCAGGTGCTGTTATTACCCTCATTTTACAATTGTGAAAACTAAAGCAAACAGAAGTGACTTTTCCTGTGTCTGAGGTTACAACTGAACTCAGGTCTTCCCAGGTCCAGCCTCAGTGCTCTATACATTGTGAAATCTAGCTGCCTCAAATATTGGAATATAAATAATAACTGAAAATAAAATGCTTCCACAAAAGTTCACTGATGCCTTCCTACAAGCTGATGTCAGACCTAGACATATGTAGGCTACAGAATTAGAACTCAGGTTCCAAAAGATCCTGACAAGCTTAAAAAAAAAAGGATTCCACCACAGGTCAACAGACAGAAGGATTGTTGAGGCCCAGCTGGCCAAGCATGGAGACAATAAAAAGTTTACTCAATAGATAAGATTTTGTTGTTGGTGGTGGTTTTGCCTTTTCAACTTTTGACACTGATGTATCCTTCAAAATGAGCCAGAAAGAGCTAAAGGCTTTCTTCTGGTTCTTTTAATAATATCTTGGGGGAATGGTACCAGGGAGGCCATGTGATAGAGTGTGTGGATGGCTGCTTCTAGTCACATATTACGAACAGGCCACTAAAATACTCACTCCCCCTTGCTGCTTTCTAAGACCTTCAGGTATAGAGCTCTGCCAAAGAGGGAATTTATACATCTAATTCCTTGTATACATGAAAGCATAGGTCTGAACAAACAAGACAAAAAATAAAGAACATTTACCAATCCATCTATTGTCCCTCGTTTTTATTATATAATTAGCCCAGTCTTTTCCCAAATATATAGCTGTATCTGCATCAATGCATCTATGTCTATATCTGTATCTATATTTGTACCTATTATTTTTTTCTATATCTACTTATATCCAATTTTATTTTTTACACAGTACTTGTGACCAAATCATTTGATGTTCAGCCTCAGCCCAGTCACAAACCACCATCGTCCTTTTGATGATGACAGTAGACTGGAACTCGACATCTAACTCAATTAAAGGGAACTTTACAGGTATAAAGGTTCAAAGTTCAACTCTACTAATCTACTGAAATTGTCTTCTCCAAGGTTTACAAGGAGTTCTGGTCAACTCTTTTAACTGACAAATCCAATATCCATTTCTCATTCCTCATTCTCTTAGGTAGTGAGTTGTAGGGGACCTTGGGTCTTCATAGGCCATGCCAAAAGAAAGGAAAGAAAAGCTCTGAGTTTGGGGGTGGTAGTAGGATATATGTTAACTGTTTAAGGACACCTCTCCTCACCCTCCAGTTATGTTTAGAATGGTCGCAAGATGATGATTATTTTTAACAGTCAAAGCAACTTTATTATATCTGAGTAATATATCTCTAGAGACCGTTAGGTGGTACAATGGATAGAGTGCTGGGCATGGAGTTGGGAATATCTGAGTTCAATTCCAGCCCATGGCATTTACTAGTCACATGACCTTGGGGAAGTCACTTAATCTCTTTTTGCCTCAGTTTTCTCACCTGCAAAAAGGGGATAATAGCATCTCAATTCCCAGGGTTGTTACAAACATCAAACGAGATAATATTTGTAAAGTACTTAAGTGCCTGACACATAGTAGACACTATATAAATCCTAGCTATTTTTGTCATTATTAAGTCATTTTGGACCAAAATGGACCAGAATCCTGGGGATTCTGAAGACTCTTTTAAGGGATCCATGTAGTCAAAATTATTTTCATAATAATGCTAAACTTTTAATTTCTAATATGGTAAAGATCAATCTATTATCTGTGTGTGTGTATATATAGAACCAATATGAACAAAAGCTCAATTTCTAATAGTGAGACTAAAAAGTTTGAGAACCAATGTTAATATGCCTCAATAGAAGAGGAACCTTTACTAACAGATCATGAATCTTTGAAGAACTGAAATAAAGATTTACTTTTAGATTCCAAAAGCCAATTGTACAAGTACAGAAAGCAAGGATCCCAAGCTTAGCAGCACACCTGTGCTTGCACAGATAGGCCCACAAAGCCATTTCCATGTGTATAGTACTTTACAGTTTTTCAAAGTGTTTTCAAGGTTTACCTAATTTGATCCTTTCTTTAGCTATAGAAACAGATTTTGTTTTTGAAACAAGATTAAGGAGTAAGAGAAGAAAGAAGAACAAAGCATCAAAACGACTTGCTATCTTTAAGGTGCATTCATCAGTGCTTCAAATTTAGGTCGTTGTAAATAACAGCTTCAAAAAACTGCTGCCATTTCCTTGTTACCACTTATAAGAAAACACCAAATTACGGTTATTAGCCCTCTCATTTATGGTGAATAGTAAAGAAGCATACTTAGATATGTCTATTACACAAATGGGAAATATATAAGTACATAGAATGACCGTATTCTAATTTGTAGCATAGTAGCTGTTTTTAGTTTTTGTTGTTATTGTTGTGGTGTTCTGGCTTGTTTTTTAGTGTCTTATTCTATATTTCAGGGTACAGAGCATTTCTTATATTTACATCTTCCCTAGCACCTAACACAACACCTTTTATATCATAGGCAGTAAGCAAATGTCTGTTGAATTGGCCTGTTGAAAAATAGTGGTAACTCTTCTCCGTTTTATGAGTGCAAAATCTTATTATTCCTAGTTTAATTTCTTAACCCTCATGTACTTATTCATTCTACTTCATGTGTTTAAAATTTCTTATATATATATATACATATATATATATATGCATGTATGCACACACATACATAGAGATATACACACATCTATACATATCTTTTTTCCTTTGGTCTGGAAATATGATCTCATTGGTGCAAGAAATTCCTAGTAAGGACATTCACTCCACCAGTGCAGATCAACAACTTGTCTATAACTTATCAAGTATGTCTTGGGGGGACACTGAAAAGCTAAGTGATTTGCTTATGATTGCAGCACAGAGGACAGAGAGCCAGAGGTGGGAATTATCTGTACTCTGTTGATGTCCACTTACTGCCTTTCATAT
>JAQQSW010023241.1:0-10309 GCA_028646575.1 Pseudocheirus occidentalis
TACATACAGGGACAGGGGCAGGGAGGAGCTCCCTACCCTGCTGGAAAGCTAGAGAGGTGTTGGAGGAGGGCATAAAAGGGAACAGATTGTGGGAGGGGTCTTACAGTGGGATCAATGTTCTGGGATGGGGGGTAGGGACAAAAAAAAAAAGAAAAAAATTTTCTACAAGCGGAACGTCACTAATAATCCATTCATTATAGTCAGCATCTAGATATCATTGACAAGTTTACAAAGGAGGTTTTGACTGTTATCTGATCTGATCATCACTATAACCCTTGTGAAGCAGGTCCTGTTATTTTTCCCATGTTGCAAATGAGAAGGCTGAGATTGATGGAACTGCTTATCATTCTCTGGATTTGTCTACGTCCTTCTGAAAATGGGGCACCCAGCACTGAGCCTAAGACTTCAGAATTTGCTCCTCTATAGCAGGGGACAATGGGACTATTGCCTTCTTTTCTCTGGATGCTTTGCTTCTATTAATTCATTGTAATGTCAGCTTCAGTTCAAACCAAAGGACTTTCTGACTCTCCCATTCTCTTTATTTTTCTTCCCCAGTTTCTGTTGCTGTTTCTTTGTGGATACATGTCCCTTCCCACCCCCTGTCTCCACATCCTGATTTTAGCTTTAATCTGTTGCTGCTTTCACCCATCTGATGTCAGGGTTGAGCAGAGATCACTATTCTAAATCTATGTGTTGATGCTGACCTAGAGAAGGTGGTGATTGTTTGGAGCAGGAAGATTCACATTCCCTCTTGACTGGGGAATGGGATGGAGAGGAGAGTTGCTGTTCACCACAGTAGGCCCAAAAAAGTAGGAAGGGTTTGGTAAGGCCTATGCAGGAGGCCATAGGATTGAACTGGGATAAAAGTGGGAAAATGGGCAGGGATTACATGTGGGATAACCATGCCATAGAACAGGGCTCTTAACCCAGGGTCTACAGACTTCCAAAAGGCCCAGAGATCTGCAAACTTGAATGAGAAAAAATATTTCTGCTAATCTTGAACTTCAATTTATCATTTCCTTCTATTATATTTTAAAACAAACAAACATTACTCTGAGGAGGGGTTCATGAGTCTCACCAGGCTGCCAAAGGGGTCCATGTCACAAAAAGGTCAAGAGAACCATCCCCTGCCATGGAGCTCACATATCGGAGCTGGAGGAGAGAACTATATTTCTTGAGCATTTTATGATTTTCCAAGAACTTTATAAACTGTGTCCTACTTTATTTGAGCCTCTCAACATTATGTGGAAAGAGTGATAGCTTTTATTATACAGATGAAGAAAGCAAAGCCATTAGTGCCTCCAATGTACTTTGTGGGACACACTTGTTAGCTGTGTGATCCTAGGCAAGTCATTCACCTAGCTCAACCTTCGTTTAGTCATCTGGAAAATGAGGTTAATAATAACATCTGCCTCCTGAGGTTGTTGTGAGGAATAAGACAGCATGTGTAAAGCTATAAATGTGACTTATCATCATTTTCATTCCCTGTGAATGCCTGGACTCCAGCTCCCTGGCCTCCCCCCCCCACCCCTAGATTATCTCCATCTTTGGTCCTTTGCTTCAGGCAGATGTCTCCCTACTAACTTCCCAGCAGCCTCAGAAAGAGAGACTGGCCCCTGTCCAGCAGGAGACCCTCTGGGGAGAAGGCAAGTGGATGAGGGAGGGGGAGGTAACTCATTACAAGTTTTTTGCCTCTGAAAGTAGAACCACTATTAGGAAATGTAATGCTAGGAGGTTGGGGTGGGCAATTCATCTGGTCTGTGTCATCTTTATCACCAGAAAGGGACACTAAAGTGCTTCCTTTTTATCGTTTTTAATTTCGCCACTCGCTTTCCCGGCCCATCTTATCACCCTGATCTTCAGAAAATAACACAGCTGGCTAGTGACTATTTTTTCTTGGAAATGTTCCTGCTGGCCTGGATTTTCCCCTCCCCTCCCCTCTCTGCCTGCCCCTGCTTTGGCAAAGCAACATGGTGTGTGATAAGAATCAGGCCTCTCTGGGCTCCCAGGTCCTTCTCCTTATCAGTCTGTCCTGCAGAGAGACATCACTGAAAGCCTCCATTCAGGTCCACTGGCCAGGGTTTGCAACAGACCCAGGCAGAGTTTAGATGAAGCAAAGGTTGATGGAATGGACGAAGGACCACTTCTAGCGATGATTCTGCCTCTAACTTGCTCTGTGATCTTCAGTAAGTTGCTGTACCTCCAGTCCTCAGTTTTCTCCACTGTAAAAAGGAAATGGGTTGAATGAAGGAGTCTCCATGGCAGCAGGACATAAGTAGAGAGCATTTTCTCTGAGTCAAATATAACCAGTTTTCTTAGGATCACAATTTAAGAACTGGAAAGGACATAGCTAGTTACCAATTCCACTCGCTTCATTATATAGATGAGGAAACTAAGTGGTTAAGTGACTTGCCCAGGGTCACACAGCTAGTAACTTTGTGAGGTAAGATTTGAACACAGGTTTTCTTGTCTCCAAATGTCAACATTCTATCTACAATGCCACTATTTGTGTGACTTTGGGCAAATTACTTAACCCACCCCGGTTTCCTGGAGAATCAGACCAGGTGAGCTCTGAATCCGTGATCCCATGAGCCTCCCAGCTTTTAATCATTTACATTATTATTATGAGATGGCTTCTCCATTTTCTTTCAGCTCTCGTATTTGATTATGGAAACAAAGACTCTCCAAGCCACTCAGAGGCGGGGCAGATAGCCCTGGTTGTTCAGTACCCACCTGAGCGGCAGAGGCATGGGACTGTGGAAAGGGTGCTGGACTTGGAGATAAAGGTCCTGAGTTCAAGTCTTGGCTTTGTCACATCATACATACCTATGTGATTTTAGGGAAGTCACTTGATTTCTCTGACCTGGGATATCTTGGTAAAATGAGAGGGTTTGACTAGGTGCCAGAGACTGGGCACAAATTGTTCGTATAGTGGGAAACCCACTAGCAGCCACCTGAAGTAGTCCCTCTGGTATTATGACTGCTTTAATTGTTAGGATGTTTTTGCTTATCTAAAGTTTAACCTGTCACTCTGAAACCCCATCAATCAATCAACAAATTGCTGAGAAACAAGTATTTATGAAGCGGTTCTGTAGGCTTGTAATTGCTGATACCAGGGGAGGCTCAAGTTCTGGGATTCTGAGCTACAGTGATGCTTAAATTGATCAAGTTTGTGCATCAGTATGGTGAGTCCCTGAGGGGGTCACAAGGCTGTCTAAGGAGGGATGAAGTGGCCTAGGACAGAAACAGCTCCCATGCTAATCAGTAGAACCTATGAGAAACCACATTTCTAGCTTGGGTCATATAGAGAAACCCAGTCTCCAAACAAACAAATGAACGAATGAATAAATGAATGAATGAATGAGTGAATGAATGAATGAATGAGTGAGTGAATGAATGAATGAATGAGTGAGTGAATGAATGAATGAATAAATGAATGTCATGGGTTCCCTTAATCTTTTTGTGAAATGGATTCCTTTGTCTCCTGAATGGAGCGCCTACTATGTACCAAGCATTCTGCTACATGCTCAGGATTCACATACAAAGAATAAAACAATTCTTTCCCACTAGAAATCCATATTCTAATGAGGGAGGAAATAAGTACGTGTGTATGTATATGTATGCTCATTTAGACATGTATGCCTGTAAATGCAGAATAAAGGTAAAGAAAATACAATTACAAAAACAAAGTTCCTAGTAGTTAAATCCAAGGCCGTTGGGGATGGGGAACGACCAGGAAAGGCTTCATGCAGAACGTGATGCTTGAGCCATATCTTTAAGGAAGAGAGGGCTTCTCTAAGGCTGAGGTGAGGAGGGAGTGCATTTCAGGTATGGGAGACAGTCAGTGATAAGACCAAGATGGAATTTCATGTTAAGCAGCAAATAGAAAGTAAGTTTGACTGGATCACAGTGCAGGAGGAGGAAAACTGTCCAGTAAGACTGGAGAGATAGGTTGAGGCGAGCCTGTGAATAGCTTTAAAAGCTAAACAGAGTTTTTATTTTATCCTGGAGGCAACAGAAAGCCATTGGAGTTGATTGATCGGGGGGTGTGACATGGTCAGACTTACACTTTGGCAGCATTATGGACAATGGACTGGAATGGGTTGGATTTGCAGCAGGTTATTCTCCCAACTACCAACCACAGCTAGTTCTTCCCCCGTCTCCAGGACCAAGCAGAAAAAGGGGAACCCCTCTCCCATTACTTCATGCTCATCACATTCTTGAATATAACCATTATGTACATTTTATTGTCTTCTCTTCTCGAAACTAATCATCCCTGTTCGCTTCAATGGATTCTCATGTGGCATGGTCTCTAGTCTCCTCTAGTCCTCTCTAGTCCCCTCAGCTTTGGAATTCTGCTCTGGCACTGGGAAGTCAGATGACAACTGAACACAAAATTACCTCGCCTACGGACTCCAAGTAGCCCCAGATCAGACATTCCTTCAGATTCCATTTGTCTGTCTAGGATCCATACTGCCATCTGCCTTGTCATTTCATATTTCATCTTCTTCCCCTTTCACCTTTTTTTTCTAGGCACCTTAATCAAGTCAATACTGCCTTCAACTCTAGAAAGGGCATGCAATGATTTCCCCTCTGGTTGCACTCCCCATCTCTGTGACTACTGACACGAAAACTTAATTCTTAGTCACTGATTCCCTACGTGCACCATCTTCCCATATTAGAATGCAAGTTCCTTGAGGGCACGAATCATCTAGTTTTTCATATTTTTATTCCTAGTGCTTAGCACAGTGCTGAGTGAATAATGAGTGCTTAATGAACACTTTTCCATTCATTCCATCCTTTGGACCCATTTGAGTATGTCAATGCCCATACCCACAACTGAGCATATCTCTTTAGGTATGATTTGGCCCATCTAAATTAGAGCATGACTATCACTTCCCTAGTTCTGGTCCCTACACCCCTCTCAATGTGGCCCAGGATTTCATTAGCTTTATTGGTTGTTACATTACCCTACTGATACCTAGAAAACTTGTAATCCACTCAAATTTCAGAGGTAATTTTTTTTACATAAAACATTGTCTCATGCCTCCCTTATACATTCAAAGTTGAATTTTTTTTAGCTCGAGTGTAGAACTTTATATTTATCCCAATTAAATTTCATGTTATTCTATTCAACTCATTGTTTTAGTCTGCTGAAATCTTCTTGGCTTCTGATTTTGTCATCCAATATGTTCGATATGCCTCCCAGCTTGGTACCATCTACACATTTGATAAGCATTCCATCTGTGCCTCCATCCAAGTCATTGATGTATATGTTAAATAGCATTGGGCCGAGGGAAATTCCTTGGGCCCTCCTCCACTAGAGACCTGGGCCCCTGAATGCTCTTATATTCTCTGTTCCAGATGTAGCAGGGGCATGAATTTTCACCACTGTGGTAGCATTGCCCCTCCCCAAGTCACAAATATAGGCATTCAAAGCTTCATTGACCAGTTAGTGGTTCTCTTTGGGTTTAGGTTCTCAATCAACTCCTATTCAACCTAAGCATGCTATCACCTAGCCTGCATTTTTTTTCAATCTTAGTCACAAGAAGAGGAAAGAATTTAATAATTATTTTGCTCAAAATCAAGTATACTATGTCTGTATCATTCCTCTCATCTAGTAGTCTAGTAATCATGTGAAAAATAAAATCTATTAGTCTCATTAATTATGGCCTGGTTTTGTTGAACTCATTTTCACTCCTGGATATCACTTTCCCATTCTAAATGCTTAAAAACGATACCTTCAGTAATACATTCTGACATTTTCCATGAATCAAAGTCAAATTCACTTGCTTCTTTCTTCAAAGGTTCATTACAACCATGACATTCAAAATTCTTAGGTTGTTTCCACCTTTGACACTCTGTCCTATGTTTTGGGCCCCTGAATGCTCTTATATTCTCTGTTCCAGATGTTGCAGGGGCATGAATTTTCGCCACTGAGGTAGCATTGCGCCTCCCCAAGTCACAAATATAGGCATTCAAAGCATCTGATAACTTCTACTCTTTGCCTTTCCTTAGTAAGATTTTTGTAGAACCTAACTATAATAATACAAAAGACTTGGTCTAGCTCCTCAGAGGAAGATTGAAGGGAAAAAAGAGAAATGAAAAGCACAAATGCCTTTTCAAGACACCCCCCCCAAAAAAAACTAAATGGGAGGTGCTAATTGAGTGAGAGGTGTATAGTAGGCTTATAGGCGGAAGGAAGATATTATTGAGATACTCTCACCCCAACTTGTTTGGGGAATGAGCAGACTGAGTAGAAGGTAGTCTCCAGAGCACCTGAAAAGTCTGTGTTTATAGGGATGGTATAGAAGAGTAGATAGAGTAAATATTTCAGAATCATTCTGGCCCTAGAAGAATAGTACCACAGTCTCACCATGCCTCAGTTCTTTTAGAGCTGGAGCAATCTCCTGGGGAAGAAGAAACATTCATGAGGGAGCCAAAGTGAGGAAAAGGATCTGAGAAGCCTGCTGGCAGTGAGGACAGTAACAGTGTACATTGATAGAAAGTCTATGGAAGGAGAATTAAACAGCAGGAAGTGGCAAAGCAGACATGAGGACAAAGACATAGTCAAGGAAGATCACGATACTGACTGGCAACAGATGGAAACGGTGACATGATGAAACCATGGATGCCTGGAACAGAGGCACCACAGAAAGCAAAAGGAATGGCCAGCCTAATGGTTTTCTTTTTGCTTTTGCCAATAGAAGGTACATTTCTGGAAAATCATGTTTATTTCACTTTTGTATTTGTGTCCTAATATGTGCCTGGCACATATTAGATGCTTAATATATGCTTGTTCATTAAATGATTGATTTTTGAATCCTTACCCAGAGTAATATCATATGTCACAGAGACTTTGCAGGTATCAGGGGTGAAAAGAAGGAGGAACCACAAGAAAAGGGAAAATGGGACTCTCCCAACTCAGTTTTGAACCCTTTTATGTTCTTTACTATGTAAATTTAAATCTGTTGTATATTTGACGCTTTGCAAGTCTTGAGTGTTTGTAAGGGGAGCTAGTATAATTATTAGAAAACCCAAGAAAACAAAGTATCCAGATTCTAGCTGTGCAAGGAACAAGAACATTTCAGAGCTCTCCAAAGTATACCTATAACCTTCATGTCAATAGGAAGGCCTTGGCACAGGTTATATAAATCAGGTCCCTTCTAGCTTTCATATTTAATGGTTCTAAAAGACATAACACTTAATCATATTTAATGCAATCCAATTCAACAACTATTTATAAATAAATTAACCATGTGCATGGTGCTGACTGACAGCTGAATCTAGTTAGGGACAATGGGAGCATTCTACATAATTTTCATAAGGGGGACCTGCAGGATCCAAAGGTCATCTCCTTACTTTGTGTCCTTTCCCAGGACTGCTGGGTTGAATTATAAAAGGACTAGTGTATGTGGAAGAGATTTGAACCACCCAGGTAGATGAACAGAAGAGGAAAGCTTTTCCCCAGAAGAATCCAGTGGAAGTGGAGTGGCACTAAAGGACCATCATTGCACTGCTGGGTTCTGAGGCTTTTCAATGTCTAAGTGATATATACACCTTTCGTATGCCAATCTTTTGTAAATACACAATGATTACTACTGTCTTGTAACCATGAGTTCTAAAATTAGGTCCACCAGAGAATAGGAAATAGACAAGTAGTTACCCTGACCAAAAATACCATAAGAGGATAGGCATGGGAAGGAAGGACAGCCTGGCATAGTAGGTAGTGTTGGACACAGAGAAGGGAATGCCTGACTTCAAACTGTGCTTCAGACATGAGTTCTGTAATACTGGGCAAGACATTTAGCTTCTCTGGGCCTCAGTTTCCTCATCTGTAAAATGAGGGGGGATTAGGACTCTATGACTTCTCTTTTTTTGGAGGCAACTGAGGTTAAGTGACTTGTCCAGGGTCACACAGTTGTGACATCTAAAGTTCTTTCGGACTATGACTCTGCCATACTGTGATGGACACTTACTGTATGACCCAGGGCAAATTATTTAACTTCTCTAGGTCTCAGTTTTCACACCTGTTAATAAGAGGGTTAGACTTCCAAATATAAATCTATGATCTATGACACATGTCATGAAAGGTGCCCAACTTTCCTCTGGACTGGAGTGAAAAAGTGGGAAAAAGCTTTGAAAAGGACTCTTGGCCCATGGATAAGAGGGGTAATATTCTTGATGGTGGCAAACCCTGTCCAGGGTACTAACTCAGGCTCCTTGAAGTTCTTTCATATACCTCTGGAGATTACTGCAGACTTCCAGGACCTTGGTCAAGGCTGGCTATAGAGGTGATACGATGCAGTGGGAAGAGTTCTAGACTTGGCCTCAGGAGACCTGAGTGTGAATCTTGTCTCTGTAAATAGGTCTACCCATTCTGGAAAGTAATTTGGAGCTATACTCCAAAAGTCACCAACCTGTGCTGCATTCCTTCCCACCCACCTCACTCCCGCTTTGATCTAGCTTTACCACCACCAATGCAATACCTCAAGGAAATCAGAGATAAAAGAGAAGGACCCATATGTGCAAAAGTATTTATAGAAGTACTTTTTGGAATAGCAAAGAGCTGGAAAATAAGAATATAAACCTAAATTGTGAAATGGGTTTGAAAGATGAAAGAACTCAGGTCACCACAATACCTAAGGACCCACAACAAAGCATCCCTTATCTGGGGTGATGGATGTGAGATGTAAAATCACATATACAAGTGTGGTTGTTGTTGTTGACTCATTTTTCAGAAATGTCTTACTTTTCATGACCACTTTTGGCAAAGATACTGGAGTGATTTGCCATTTTCTTCTGCAGCTCATTTTACAGATGAGGAACTGAGGTAAACAGAGTTAAGTGACTTGCCCAGGGTCACACAATTAGTACATGTAGAAGGCTAGATTTGAATTCAGATAGATGAGTCTTCCTGACTCTGAGCCTGGTACTCTATCTACTGTGCCACCTATCATATACACAAGTTTGAATAAGGCCAATGTGTGGGTGTGTTTGATACAAAGGAGGCTTTTGCTTACTTCTCTATTTTTTTAATTGGGGGAAGGATTTGAAGGAGAGAAAGGGATGAGTGAAATTGATGAGGCATTTTAAAAAGTACACAGTAGAGAATGGGGAGGTTCAGAGGGGAACTGAGAACAAGCAGGGCAGCTTCAAAACAAACATGCCAGATTGATCATATGCTTTTAAAAAGTGGGGCAAACTGTTTGGAGCAGAGATGCTGGGTTTCATGCAAAATCACCTTTGTGCTATAGTTTGTATGTGGGAATGTTCAGTTCAATTGATGTTTATAGACAAAATAACAAATAAATAAACAAACACCTTTTAAAAGTCTAGTAGCCTTTGGGAAATGCCAGGTGTTTTCCCAGTTCCCCTGAACAACTTTTTTGTTCCCTTTGCACTGTTCTTGTGTCCACTGGATTTGGGAGAATGTCAAGTTTATATGTGCAACAAGAATATTTAGTTCAACCCCTATCTCCAAGGAGAGAGAATAGAGTGAAATGGAGCTTTGGAAGCAAGAAGACCTAAGTTTAAAATATGTCTCTCTGACTTCCCATTCTCTTAAATGAGGATAACTAAAGAATCAAGGTATTTGCTCCCCAGGCTTGCTCTGAGGGTCAAATGACAAAGCATTCAAAATGTGCTACATAAATGACAACAAATTATTATGATAGCTGCTCATCTCCTTCCCTGTTCTGTAGCTGTTGGCACAATTGACCATCCTCTGCTAATTCCCACCTCTCTTTGTGAAAACAGACCTCACCAAGTTCCGGGACACCATGGGAAAAAATATTGGAGGACCTGAGTTCCAATTCTGACTTTAATCTGATACTGACAAGCTTCATAGCCTTAGGTAAGTCATTAAAGCCCTCTGGGCCTCAGTTTCCTCATTTGTAATATGAGAGGAATGGGTCAATCTGTCCAGGCTTTATGCCTCAGTCCTCAGTGTTTGAATACCAGCAGCTGAAGCCTGATGACTGATGGGCTAACCTGACACAGATATCCATGTGTTTTCCTTCCTTAGGCTCCCCTGGAGCCAGGCTTATCTCTCTGGGGAAAGAGAAGAAGGAGAAGACTTGGACAAAGGCTTGGGAAGGAATCCTAGAGACAGCAGGACCGCCAGGAAAATGACAACTGCTGAGAGAAATCTTAATTAGACTACTCCGGTGGAATCTAATTACATGGTTGGGGAGCAGGTGTTCCTCTTTTTAACATGATTATCTGGGAGATAAGAGTACTGAGCTCTACCTGAACCCAGGCCTGGGTCTATTGTAGAGGGGAGGAGTAATGCTGGGGTGGGGGGAGG
>JAQQSW010023242.1:0-10309 GCA_028646575.1 Pseudocheirus occidentalis
ATTTTTAAATTGTCTCTCTTGGATCTATTTTCCAGGTCAGTGGTTTTTTCAAGGGGCTATTTCACATTGCCTTCTATTTTTTCATTTGTTCGGATCTGTTTAATAGTATCTTGATTTCTCATAAAGTCATTTGTTCCCATTTACTCCACTTTAACTCTGAAGGAATTATTCTCCTCAGTGAGCTTTTGAGATTCTTTTTCCATCTGGCAAATTTGACTTTTTAAAACATTCTTCTCCTCATTGGCTTTTTGGAGTTCTTTTGCCATTTAAGTTAATCTATTTCTTAGGTGTTATTTTCTTCAGTCAGGTTGTTGACTCTCTTTTCATAATTTTCTTGCATCATTCTCATTTCTCTTCCCAATTTGTCCTCCACTTCTCTTATTGGGTTTTCCAAATCCTTCTTAATCTGCTCTATGGTTTGTAACCAGTCTACATTTTTCTTGGAAACTCTTGGTGAGGGAGTTGTGACTGTGTTGTCTTCCTGCAGGTCCATGCTTTGATCCTTTTGGTCCCCCAAAAAAGAATCTAAAGTTGCATTACTGGGTTTGCTTTGCTTCCTTTGCCTACTCATGTTGCCAGTCAATTACTTGACTTTTAGGTTCAGTAGAACTCTGCTTTCAGAGGGGAGAGCTCTGTCCCAAATTGTTGGGGGTTTTGCAACTGCCACAGCTTTTAGGAGGCCACTGTTTCTGCAGCCCCCACCAACTTTGGCTCACCTCAAGACCACCACTCAAGACCTCAATGCCAATCCAGGCAGCTCAAAGCAAGAGCACTTAGCCTCTGAATGATTGCTTGGGCCTCCTGCAATCTGAAGACCATGAGCTTCTGAAGTAGCCATGTGGAGGCAGCTGCAAGGCTGCTGCTTCTGGTGCTTTCTTGCCCTGGGGGCAGACAGCTGGACTGCTTTTTCCCCCCAAATATAGCCAAGTTCCACTGACCTTTCATTTAGTCCTTGTTTTTTATGGTTGGTAAATCTGGAAAACGCCACAGCTCCCGCTGTGCTCCAGCCAAGGCTTGTTCTGGCAGCCCCAAGGCTCCAGCTGAGGGTTCATGCAGTGCTGGTCTGGGCTCCCAGTGCACTGCGATGAACCTCTTCCCCTCTGGCTGCCAGGCTGCCTTCAGCGGGAGCTTTGCCACTTTGCCACTTTGTGAGTTCTGGAGCTTTAAAATTTGTTTACAGTCATATTTTATAGATATTTGAGGTGGTTATGGCAAGAGCTGTGGACTTTTGCTGCTTCTTCACCACCATCTTGACTCTGCCCTCCCCTTCCCCCACATATGGACTATTTCAACAAAAAAGAAAAATAAACCCTCTGACTAGTTCAGTATTTGTGGACAGAGATTAAACATTAATAGTTCTGAGGTCTCTCACTACTCTCCTTATCCTCATTCTAGGGAGACTGCATTGGTAGGCTCATTCTTGGTGAAAATTACACTCCTCTTTGCTTTTTTGCAGATTATTTCTGACATATGGAGAAGCAAAACTGTCTTTGTCTTTACCTGTCTGCTTCTCTCACATACTTTCCATCTCCCACTGCCAACCTCTTTATGAGCAGGTAGTGGTAGTAGGAGTACTGAAGGTCTACAGAGCCATTGTGCTAACCTCATTGTTGTATGCCTATGAAACCTGGACAGTCTACCAGCACCATGCCAGGAAACTCAATCGCTTCCATTTGAATTGTCTCAGGAAGATTCTGAAGATCACCCAGCAGGATAAGGCAGCAGACACTGAGGTCCTTACTTGAATTAAACTGGCAAGCATTCAAACTCTGCTTCAGAAAGTCCAACTCCCATGGGCTGGCTGTGTTGTTTGAATGTAAAATGTACACTTGCCAAAAAGACTATTTTATGGAGAACTCACACGGGGCAAGCATCCACATGGTAGTCAGAAGTGATACAAGGACACTCTCAAGGTCTTTCTCAAGGACATTGGAATTGATTGTGAGACATGGGAGACACTGGGACAGGATCACTCAGCATGGCATGCCCACATCAGAGAAGGTTCTGTGCTCTATGAGCAAAGCAAAATTGAAAGAGCTCAAAGGAAACACAACATGCGCAAATTTAGAGTTCCCATCCCAAAAGCTCGCATGGACTATTTGTGCCCAACCTGTGGTACAGCATTCCAGTCAAGCTCATATTGATCCGATCAGCCAGTTGGAAACACTGAAACTGACTTTAGTACAGCGATGTCATTGTGGACCTCTTTGAGAACAAAGGACAACAACCAACAACCCAGGTAGTCCTGCTTTCTTCATTTTACAGAAGAGGAAATTGATGTTCAGAGATGTTGTGATTGGTTCATAATCATATTCACATCACTAGGAAATTACAAATACAGGACTTGGTCTCAGACCTTCTAATCCAAGTCTATGTCATTGAAATATACCACTGCCCACATGATAAAGGAATCACATGATAAATTGCTCCTAGAGTTTCTGGAAATGGTTTCTGCAAATGAATTTCCAGACTTTTACTTTCCTAAAAAGGAAATCTGTATGACCAGATATACTTCTGTTTTTTCTGTAGATGCATGATAACCTAGACCTAAATTCTTTGCCTGAGTATTATAATATGTTCAGCCTAGTCCATCACAGTACCTATCCTTGCTTCGTCCTCTGACAAATTGCTCTCTTTTGGTCTTACACGCTTGTCTTTATATATTCTTTCTTTAAATTTTTGCAATCCATGTTTGGCTCTTTCAGCAGCAAGGCAAGGTTGTAAAGCTTAAATAAATACAATGTTTTTCCTTTCCTCTTCAGTGGTTAAAGACTACTCATATTACACTATGCTCAGATCTTCAATGATAATGAATATTTATTTTTTGCCAACTAAAGATGAATGCCTCAACTCCAAAGATACTCTTGGTATTAAAGGCAATATTCTTATTAAAGCCCAGTTCCTACATACTTGATCTGACCTGTTAAAAGCAGTACTCTCCTGAGAAGAGATCTGGGGATATAACTGATACATTTTCATTCTCAGACATTACCAATAATAATGAAAGATAATAATAATAATTAATAATAATAATAATCAATAATAATGACCCAATTGACGTTTATATAGCACTTTCAAGTTTGGGCACTTTTCAGGATGCTAAGCAGGTTGAATCTCACTAAATAAAGAGCCAATTTTACTCAGGAAAGAGGGAAAGAAATATTTAATTAAAATTTTATCAGTATGTATACATTTAAGAGAAATTTCTAGCTCAGTATGTACAAATCCACTAAAGATGGTTTCTACATTAAGAATACAGTCTTTACAAATAACTCTAATGTCCTTCTGTTTCAGAAAAACAGTCCATTTAATACAAATTTATCCAAACGCTTCCAAGTAAAAGTTTAAGAAGATAAAAGCAGACAAAAATTGCTGGCAAAGAGATTGCCTAGCCTAGGGCTTAAGTCTTAAGAATTCCCCAATAAAGTCCCCCAAATTCCTTATATATTCCTCTTGCTAAAAGAGACCATCACCAGGTCCCAGATCAGTCCACCTTGGGGCAAGGTTAACCCCAACTAGGACTTTCCTACTCACAATAGTCTTGGCTGGTGTTGAAGCGGGTGGAGGAAGAGAGGCTACTTTATGCCTCCCCACAGTCCTAGCCCACAAGACCTAAGATAAAATGCACAGTAGTATTCTTATATTTAGGATAAAATTAGATGGCTTAGGAGAGAATTAGATGGCTTCTTTTGGACCCCGTTGGCTCTATCTTGACAAATTACCACATACTTCAAAGCTCCTAGCAGAGAGAACAGGATGGAGAGAAACTGCTGTTTGCCACTCCCTATCAGACAAGGTCTAAAGATATTTTTTTTAAAAAGGCCTGAAGTGTACCTATTTATGTTATGCCTTTTTTTTTAAATAGCCACCTTCTGAAAACAGAAAACTGGGGGGGGGGGAATTTTTACAGTAAGTATCTCTGATAAAGGCCTTATTTCCCAAATACATAGAGAACTGAGTCAAATTTATAAGACTACAAGTCATTTCCCAATTGATAAATGATCAAAGGATACAAACAGGCAGTTTTCAGACTAAGAAATAATACCCCACTACCCCAAAAAATCTGGGAAATGCAGAATCTATTTCTAAGACCTCACTTGTTGTATGTGGTGAAGTTCACCCAGTTTAAAGGAAGTGAAAATGCTTTTTTCTAAACTTTTGCTTTAAATACAGTATCATCTTTCCAAATTAGAGTTTTCCCCTCCAAACCAACAATGATCTACCGTCACAATTTCTCATAATATGACCCAAATTGTAAGCTGAAATCAGCATAGGTGGTGGGCCCAAGTGGGAAGCTGCAGATAGCAATGTATTCTCTCATCTCCCATCAACCTAGCATGTGACTCTGCTAGCCAACCGTCTTAAATGTCACAGGACAGATGCTTCCCGTATATACCCTCTGAAAGCTCTCCTCCCACTCCACACTCACCAGGGCCACCATTCTATTTCTTGTAGGCCCATAGAATTGATATAAGTTTTGAACTTTAAAAACTGTTAGGCTCTAAGATGTAAAATGAAATCTAGCTCTCTGTGAACAGTAAAGCATGGAATTAGTAGTGAGCTTTCCCTGAAGAGGAGCCCTGACTTCATCATGGGATGAAATGTGGTTCTAAGACTGGACATACCATTGGACCTGACTATGTGAATCTGACCAGTTGGTACAGGTAACATAGCATAATACATCTTATTATATCCATGTATGGATTAAATTATTCATGCAACAAAGAGATTCATTTCCTAAAATTTTCAGAACCTTGTTTGTAGTATTTGGAGAAATACAAAGTTTATAGAATCCATAGTCCATGCACTCAAACAGTCCAGTAGGGAATTTATCTTTTTATCTTAGGTGAAGCTAGTACAGTCATTCTATTCATACTATATATACTCATATCATATATATTATATATTGCATATAATATATATGTTCATATTATATATATAATATTCATTCTATGAATAGAATGTATACTTTGAAGTTTTTTTCCAAGAATGGAGATGGATCTGATGAATATAGGCATGTGTCAGATGCCATCTCCTTCATAAAACCTTCCCTAATTCCCCTCCCCCGGTCAGAAATGATCCATCTCTTGTATAAAATCACGCCTTTCCTGTACCCTGATACACTTAGCATCATAGTGTGGTTGTGTCTATGTCCTGTCTTACTCCCAGAGCCTAAAAATTCCATTAGAATAAGCACTGTCTTATTTAAAGATCTCTATCAATAGTGCTTATTACTGTGTCTCATACATAGGAAATGCTCAATAAATATTTGCAGAATCAACCAAAAGGTATTTAACCAATGTCTATTATATGCAAAGGATTGTGCTAGATAGTTTGGAGAGATATAAAATAAGTAGGAGCTGGTCTCTAGCCTCAAAGTATTTATAATCCAGTAGGGGAAACAATACCAGTTCACTGAGATACTCCTCATTCTCATTATACACCTTGTGATTTTCTGACTCTGCACTAATAGTGGAAGTTTCCTTATTAGGATTAAGCCTTCATTTGGGGTTCTCTTGGCAAAGATACTGGCATGGCTTGTCATTTCCTTCTCCAATTCATTTTACAGAGAAGGAAACTGAGGCAAATAAGGTTAAGTGACTTGCCCAGGGCCACACAGCTAGTAAGTGTCTGGGGCTGGAATTGAATTCAGGTCTTCCTGACTCCAGATCCAACATTCTATCCACTGAGTCACCTAGGAATTGAGGATGAAATCAGCAACATGAACCTGGATGACTGGAAGGAGGGTAGTTGCCTTAATGGTAATAAAAAAAGTTTGAGAAAGATTGGTTTGGGAAGAAAGATAATGGGATCTGCCTTGGACACACTAAATTTGGAATGCCTACCAAATATCCAGTTCAAATTGTCTAAAAGGAAATTGGTGATATGGGAGCCTTATCATTAGAGACTGCAGTAAAGAAGGAAATAGAAAAAGATGGATGCCAGAAAAATAAATATATATCATAAAACTCCAGCCTAGCTGTCACATAGGATTTAGTATTCTTTGAGATTCTATATTTAGAATACTATACACACACAAATGCATATATATCCACACACGTATATATATATATATATATATATATATATATATATATATATATACATATATGTGTGTGTGTGTGTGTGTGTGTGTGTGTGTGTATATATGTGTGTGCTTGTGTGTGTATATTCATGTATGGATGTATATAAGAGTCTACCTACCAAGACAAATCCAGTGACTATATGACCACAATTAGAAAACTTTTCTTTTTTATTTTTTGAAGGGGGAAGGCAGGGCAGTTGGGGTTAATTGACTTGCCCAAGGTCACAGGGCTAGTAAGTGTTAAGTATCTGAGGCCAGATTTGAACTCAGGTCCTCCTGACTCCAGGGCTTGTGCCCTATTCACTGCATCACCTAGCGTGCCTCTATTATAAAAAATTTTTTTTTCACAAAATAGAGACAGATCTAAATAATCAGAGAACTATCGTCATGAGTAGGCTGAACCAATATAATAAATATGTCAATTCTGTCTAAGTTAATTTGTTTATTCAGTGCAGTACCACTCTAACTACGAAGAATTATTTTATAGAGCTAGAAAAAAAGAATAACAAGCTTTATCTGGAAGAAAAAAAGGTCAAGAATATCAAGGGAATCCATGGGGGAAAAGTGAAGGGAAGAAGTCTGACAGTAACAGGTCTCAAACTATATTACAAAGCAGTAATCATGAAATTAAACTGCTTACTGGCTGAGAAATAGAGTGGTGGATCATTGGAATATATTAGATGCACAATACCTAGTAATCAATGACCATAGTAATTTAGTGTTTGATAAACCCAGAGATCCAAACTTTGAGGGCAAAGACACACCATTTGACCAAAAATTGCTGGAAAAACTGGAAAATAGTTTGGAAGAAGGGACATAGACCAACATCTCATCCCATATACTAAGATAAGATCAAAATAGATAACTGATTTAGACATAAAGGGTGATATCATGAGCAAATTAGAGGAGTATGAAAAAATGTACCTGGTCAGATGCATGAATAAGAGAAGAGTTTATGACCAGACTAGAGATAGAGAGGATCACAGGAAATGAAACAGATAACTTTGATTATGTGAAATTAAAGAGCTTTTGCACAAACAAAACTAACGCAGCTAAAACTCAGGGGGAGGGGGAACAGGAAACTAGAGGGGAAATTTTTCACAGCAAGTTTATCTAATGAAGGTCCCTTTTCTCAAATATATTGGAAAAAACTCAAATTTATAAAAATAAGAGCCCCTCCCCAACTGATAAATAGTCAAAGGATATGAACAGGTAGTTTTCAGAAGAAGAAATCAAGGTATGAAAAAAGTGCTCTAACTCACTACTGATTAGGGAAGCACACATTAAAACAACTCTGAGATCTCACCTCATACCTATCAGATCATTTAACACAGTGGTTCTCAACCTCTGTGTTGTGACCCCTTTGGGGGTCGAATAGGGTCACCTAAGACCATCAGAAAACACATATTTCCAATGTTCTTAGGAACTGAGACGCCACTCCTCTATCCATCTCCAGGTGAGTCCACCCACATACAGATACCCCCACATATGAGTATTAAAGGGTTGTGGCATTAGGAAGGTTGAGAACCACTGGTCTAACATGAGAGAAAAGGAAAATGCCAAATTCTGGAGGGGATGTGGAAAAAATAGGTACACTAAAGTGCTGTTTAGTGTAGTTGTGAACTAGTCCAACTATTCTGGGGAATAATTTGGAACTATAACCAAAGATGAAAGAACACTCTAGATGGGTACTTTATATTGACTGATTCAGATTGTGACTTACTGAATGATATCTTTTGCTTAAGACTATGTGGACGCTTGAGTAATAAGTTGTTATGTTATATTGCTGTGAATGTTGTACTTTGGTTTCTGTGAATGTCTTGTTTTAGTTTACTGTTGAATAAATAGAGAGTTCACTATGCTGTGTGATCAGAACCTTAAAGCTGTTCACAGCAGCCGTCCTCAGGAGAGCTGCTTGTGCTTGGCTTTACAGCACCTTGGTGTCAGAAAAACCTGGGCAGACTTACATGAATTCCTATAAAGTAAAGTGAGGGGAACCAGGAGGATGTTGTTTACAGTAACAGTAATATTATAAGGATGATCAACTATGAAAGATTTAACTATTCCAATCAAGACAATTCCAAAGGGGCAGCTACGTGGCACAGTGAATGGTCCTGGAGTCAGGAGGACCCGAGTTCAAATCCAGCCTCAGACACTTGATACTTCTGACTTTAAGCGAGTCACTTAACCCCAATTGCCTTGCCTTCCCCCCTCAAAAAAAAAAGACAATTCCAAAGTACCCTCTACCTCCAGAGAGAGAATTGATAGGCTCTAAATACAGATTACACAATACTTTTTTTTGGAGGGGGGAGGGGAGTTCTGTATTTTCTTTATGGTTGAGAAGCAATAGGGTATATTTTCAGGAAAACAATTGGGCAGGAGAATGATAACAGAGAGCCTCCAGAGGGAATAATTAATATTTCAGACCATATCCAAGCTAATTATGGGACCTCCATTCAGCCTCCTTTGTTGTAGACACAAGCATTTCATTAGAAGTGTTACTGCACACTGATCTGGCAGCTTGAAAATCTAATGAGATTGAACATGGCCCATATTGAACAAGATGACCTGGGAAAGTACCTTCCATCTCTATGACTCTGTAATTTGAACAGACTGCACTAGCCTGGAGTGGACAGAATGAGGGAAGGAATATATTAACAGTGAAGAAGAGAAACTAAGGAAAGGCTTTGGTCCAGGATTATATCTTTGGAGAATTTTTACCTTTATTTTTATTTCTCCATAGGCATAAATTTCTCATGACAGGATGGCTAGAGATCTGTTTATTTTGCAGTTAGAAAAGAACAGACCTCTTTTTAATTTTTTTCTATTTTTTGCTTGACAAAGATATGAGAGTTTTGGTTTCAGTTTCATGCGTCTTCCACAAGAAGGGATTTCTGACCTATTCTAGTTCTTTGCCTGTGTAAAACAGGTTTCCAGATTACAGAGCCGTGCCTTTCTCTCTTCCCAGAACATTCATTAATGCCACATATAATCAGTGAATGAGCCACGTAAACCACTGAAGAAGCTCAGAGAGGAACATTCTTGGAATAGTACAGTAAAGAGCCAAAATCCTGTCCAGTTGGTGAGCTGGGGATTCCCTCCCTTCAGGAATTCCTTCACACCTGGACACACAGGCAGCAACCTATAGTGGGAAACCCCAAGCTCCAGGATTCAGAAGGAAGTTTTTAATCAGTTCAAAAAAAGTTAGGTGGTGGCACTTTGGAGGTGGTTTATCCTCACCCCATGACCTTAGTCTGATCAAAATCTTTGTCACTGTTGTTTTTTGAGCAGCGGAAATGAGTTGCTTCACTTGACAGGTGTGGTTGTATCTTATCAAGGTACTAGAGAGTGCCTTTACTAGAGAGAAACCTTAACTCAACAAACATGGGCTTGTAAAAGACAAAGAAGGAAGATCAAAGTGGCTCTGCCAAATCTAAAGGCTTTTCTGGGTGGAGTTTAATGTTTGCCTGATGAAGCAGTTGAAATGAGGCCTACTCAAGGAGGAATTCAGGGTAAGTTTTGCATCATCACAGAATCTGAGAAGCACAACTGGCCTTCTAATCCAAGCCATACATGGGAGAAAAAAATCTCCATCATATATGTGACAAATGGTCAGCTAGCCTCTGCCCCATCATAACTCCCAGCAGCAGATTTCCACATTCGGATAAGCCTAATTTACATCAGATTTTTCCTCATATATAATGACCTATGCAGTTTTCATCCTTTACTCCCGGTCCTATCTTCTAGAAGAAGAAGGAAAAGGAAAGAACATTTATTAAGGACTCCCTATGTGTCATGCATTGTGCTAAGTGCTTTTCAAATATTACCACATTTCATCTTCACAGCAATCCCGGGAGGTAGGTTCTCTGGAACTAGATGGAACAAATCTACTTTACTCTATAGTCATTTACCGCTCTCACTACTGCATCCCATTGTACACACACACACACACACACACACACACACACACACACACACACATGCACACACATACTCACACACACACACACACACACGCACACACATACTCATACATCACCACTACCACCCAAAGTCTTTCCTTCTCTGGAACAGACATACCCAGTTGTAAAGCCAATCAGCAGTAGATTCCCGAGAGAATGCTACTGTGAACAGCTCTTAAGATTCGAATTACACAGTATTGGTGAACACTCTGTTTATTCCATTACAAAATCAGATTCAGTACAATGTTCACAGTTTCAACAG
>JAQQSW010023243.1:0-10309 GCA_028646575.1 Pseudocheirus occidentalis
ACACACACACAGACACAGAGCAGGGTGAGCTGAATATGAAAAGATGATGTCTAAAAAACAAAATTAAGTTTTAAGAGTAATGCAGTGGTGGACAGAGCCAAGATGGTGGGATAGAAGCAGAAAAACTCCATGGCTCCCCCCATAATCACCTTAAATATCTCTAAAATATGACTCAGAACACATTTTATAGTTACAGAACCAAAAAAGTGACAGAGAGAAACAAATATCCTCCTGAAGGAACCCTGGCAGTCAGGCAGGAAGGGTTCATTGCAGCATGCTGGGAGTTGAGCCCAACCCTGCATGAGCCAGCAGTTTTAGCCCCAGGGCGGCCTTGCCTAGCTGCTGCTGAGGACTACAGGACAGTAGATCACCAGCAGCTGTGGCAGTTTCCAGAAATATCAACAAATAGATGCTGAAGAAAAAGTGAGTGGTCAGTGTAACTGTTGCAACTGGAGGGGATTTAGTGCAGTACAGCCTCTGCCCCTGGAACTAGAAGTGGCACAGGTGTGATGGCCCTCCAGCAGCCTTCATGTGGATACTTCGGAGTTCCTGGCCTGCAGATCATAGTGAGGCCAAGTGAACATCCAGACAGTAATTGTTCTTGCTTTCAATTCCCTGGATCTGGACTGTGGTCTTGGGTGGTGGTCCTGAGGTGTGTGACCAGTGAGCCAGAGCTGGTGGGGACTGTAGAGTCACCACCCCCCTAAGAGATCTGGCAGCTGTGAAAACCACAGCAATTTGGGGCAAAGCTCACCCCTCTGGAAACAGAGTTCTATAATGGCAAAGAATGCAAAAGTCAAGTAATTGAGTGACAATACAAGCAAGCAAAGGAAGCAAAACAAGCACAGCAATCCAACTTTAGATTCCTTTTTTGAGGACAAAAAGGATCAAAGCATTGAACTGCAGGAAAACAACAAAGTCAGAACTCCTGCACTAAAAGCTTCCAAGAGATATATGAACTGGTTAAAGGCCGTGGAGGAGCTTGAAAGGGATTTTGAAAATCAAGTAAGACAAGTGGAGGAAAAAATGGGGAGAGAAATGAGAATGACACAAGCAAATAGAGTCAACAATCTGACTGAAGAAAACAAAACCTTAAAAAATAAACTAACTCAAATGGCAAAAGAGGCTCAAAAGTGCATGAGAAGAAGAAGGGCTTAAATAGCCAATTTTGCCAGATGGAAAAAGAATTTCAAAAGCTCACTGAAGAGAATAATTACTTCAGAATTAGATTGGGGAAAATACAAGCTAATGACTTTATTAAACAGATTCAAACAAATGAAAAAACAGAAGACAATGTGAACTATCTCATCAGAAAAACCACTGATCTGGAAAATAGATTCAGGAGAGATAACTTGAAAAGTACTGGACTACCTGAAAGCCACGATCAAAATAAGAACCTAGAAATCATCCTTCAAGAAATTCTCAAGGAAAATTGCTGTGACATTTTAGAACAAGAGGGCAAAATAGAAATGGAAAGAATTCACTGATCACCTCTTGAAAAAGATCCCAAACAGAAAATTCTTAGGCATATTATAGCCAGGTTCAAGAGTTAATAGATCAAGGAGACAATATTACAAGCAACCAAGAAGAAGCAATTCAAATATTGTGGAAACACAATCAGGATAACACAGGATCTAGCAGCTTCTATATTAAAGTATTGAAGGGCCCAGAATATGATATTCCAGAGGTCAAAAGAGTGAGGATTAAAAGCAAGAATCACCTACCCAGCAAAAATAAGTATAATGCTTCAGGGGAAAATATGGTCATTCAATGAGGTAGACAACTTTCAAGCATTCTTGATTAAAAAATCAGAACTGAATAGAAAATTTGACATTCAAATGCAAGAAACAAGAGAAGGATGAGAAAGTAAAAAGGGAAAAGAAAACATAAGGAACTTGTCAAAGTTGAACTATTTACATGCCTACATGGAAAAATGAGAATTGTAACCTATGAAACTTTTCTCAGTACGAGTAGAGTTGAAGGGAATATAAATGCATGTGTGCATGTATGCATGTATGAATGCACACACACACATATGTGTGTATGTGTGTGCTTATGTATACATATAGGTATATATAGAAGGGCATAGGTGTGTATGAAAACATATGTGAGGGTGTGTATGTATGTGTACAGGGATACATGGACAGTGGGCACAGGATCAATTGAATAGGAAGGGATGATATTTAAAAGGTGAAATTGAGAAGTGAGATAGGAATATTATGAGAGGAGACGGGCAGAGAAAGAATGGGGTAAATAATCTTGAAGAGCCAGGGCATAACTGTTACAATGGAGGGGAAGAACAGGAAGGCAAAAGGCAATGGCTCAACCTTACTCTCATTGAATTTGGCTTAGGGAAGGAATGCCACACACACTTAATTGAGTATCTTGCCCTACAGGAGAGTAGGGGGGAAGAGGATGAGGGGGGTTGATGGAGGGGAGGGCAGGTTGGGTGGGAAGGTAGTTAGAAGCACACACTTTTGTAAAGGGACAGGGTCAAAGTAGAGAGCAGAACAAGTTGGGTGGGATAGGATGGAGGAAAATATAATCGGTCTTTCACAAAACATCCAATATGGAAATGTTTCACCTACCTACACATGTACAACCTATATTGAATTGCTTATCTTCCAGTAAGGGTGGGTGACAAGGGAGAAAGGGAAAAATCTGGAATTCAAAGTTTTAAAGTAAAATGTTTAAATACTAAAAGTCTAAAAATAAAATAAAAAAGATAGATAGAAAGATAGACAGACAGATAAAGATATATACACATATGTACATATATGTATGCATGTACATGTGTGTATTGTGTATGTATGTATATGTGTGTATACATATATGTGTGTGTATATATATATACATATGTGTGTGAGTATATATCTCTGTATATATCTAGGTATCTATATCTATATCTACCTATGTATCTATCCATCTATCTATCTATCTATCTATCTATCTATCTGATTTTTTTACATACAACTGGGAAACAAGATATATAGGCACTGGGGTATGGAGAACCATCTTGCCCTCCTGGATAGTCAGAGGGGAGATGGGGAAGGATATAGGAGAGAGCAGATTGGGGGAGGAGGTATACGGTGGGATAGGGCTGTTTTGGAGTGGTGGGCAGGGGAAAGATGGGGAGAAAATTTGAAACTCACTGTCTTCTGGAAATGAATGATGTAAACTAAAAATAAACATGAAAAAGTAATGTACTGGGAGAAAGAGAAAAGGAGAGGTAGATTCTAATAAATCATCTTACATGAAAGAGGTAAGAAAGAACTTTTACAATAAGGGAAAGAAAGGGGATGTGAGAGGGAATAAGTGAGCCTTACTGCCCTTGTATCTGGCTTAAGTAGGATATAACATACACACGTAATTGGGTGTGGAAATCCAATTTACCCTGCAGGAAAGCAGGGAGGAAGGGGATAAGAGAGGGAGAATAATAGAAAGGATTGTAGATTGACTGAAGACATAGCCAGAAGCAAAAACTTTTGAGGAGGAACGGGTCAAAGGAGAGAACAGAATAAATCGAAGGTGGGAAAGGATAGAGGGAAATATAGTTAGTCTTTCATAAGATGACTCTTACGGAAGTGTCTTGCATGACTACACATGTATAACTTATATTGAATTGCTTCCCATTTCAGTGAGGGTGAACAGGAAGGAAGGAAGGTAGAGAATGTGGAACTCAATGTTTTTCAAATGAATGTTAAAAATTATTTTTTCTTTTAATTTTATTTAGTTTTAGTTTACAACATTGAGTTCCACAAGTTTTTGAGTTTCAAATTTTCTCTTCCTTCCTCTCCTCCACCCTTCCCACACATGGTGGCATGCAATCCAATATAGGTTCTACATATATCTTCACATTAAACATTAATCAAGTTGGAAAGAAGAATTATAATCAATAAAATGAACAATGAGACAGAAGAAATGAAACAAAATGAAAAAGAGAAAGAAAGCAAGTAGTTTGATTCAATCCAAATTCAGACTCTATTCAGACATCTCTGCATGAGGATACATAGCCTTTTTCATTATGAGTTTTTTGGAGTTGTCTTATAACTTTGCTTTGCTGAGAAGAGTCTAGTCTATAAAGGTTAGTCATCACAGATACAATGCATCTCATGTACATTGTTCTCCTGGTTCTGCTCCCCTCACTCAGCATCAGTGTATATATGTCTGTCCAAGTTATTAGGAAGTCCATTTGCTCCTCATTTCTTACAGCACAATAGTATTCCATTATATCCATATACCACAACTTGTTTATCCATTCTTCAATTAAAGGGCATCCCCTTGATTTCCTATCCTTTGCCTCCACAAAAAGAGCTGCTATAAATATTGCCGCGCATATAGGTCCTTTTCCCACTTGTATGATCTCTTTGGGATACAGCCATAGAAGTGGTATAACTGGGTTTAAAACTTGTTTTTACACGCAACTGGGAAATACGATATATAGGCAATGGAGTATAGAAATCTGTCTTGCTCTACTGGAAAATAGAAGGGAAGAAGATAAAAGAAGAGGGAAGTGATAAAAGGGAGGGCAGATTGGAGGAAGGGGTAATCAGAATGAATGTTGTCTTAGGGTGCAGAGAGGGGAGAGATGGGAAGAAAATTTGGAATTCTTTTTTGGTGGATTCAGGTAGGAGTTGGGACCATGGAAGGGGATCCAGGGAATCTGAGAAACCATCCCTAGTCAAGATGAATGTTGAACTGAATGTTGAAGACTAAAAATAAATTAATAATAATTTTAAAAGATTTATATCTCCTTCAAGACAAATCATAACATGATTATAGTTCATGTGAATTATTCTACATATATTTATAGGTTTATATAAGCCCTTGAATTATCTAGTCAGTATGAGTATGAAGTAGAACTCTGAAGGCAGAGTATTTTTATGAAGTGCATATTCATTTTGAATGCTGATAAGCCCTTAATAAATTTAGATAGAAATGTGTCCTTTCTTACTATTATCCAATAGACTTAGTAGGTGACATGGCTGAATCATTGACTGAATCAACCACGACTACAGCATGGATTTAATAAATAAGTAAATAAATGAACAAAAAACTAAATAGAGTGGTAAAAAATTAATAAAATTTGACATTCAAATCAGTACATTTTTGTTAAATATTCCAAGCCACATTGGTAACACTCAAAGTCTTGATGGAAAATGGAAATTTTAACTAAGACACAAAGATATTGGGGAAATTAATTCAAAAATGAACTACCTCTGCATCTCAAGGTTATATGACAGATTTAAATAAAATCTTTTTGAATAGTCATGCAGCCCAGAGTTGGATAATACAAAAAAAGTATAGAAATACTTTCACTTCTTTCATAGTCCCCCTTATGCATAGAAGTTCATGGGAAATTGTTGAGGACAAAGTTTAGTGGGACTCTCCTGACCCTGATGGCTGAATAAGCCCCTTCAGGTGAAGGGCTTACTGCCAGGCCTGAATAGGTTCCTCCTCCCCCAGAAAAAAGACCTCAAGCACACAGATGTGAGGATTAGATCCTCAAGATAAAGCCTGATGTTGATGCCCTTGGCCTGGGAACACTTAAATGCACAATGTCCACAGGGGAAAGCCATTGGGAAGCATGCTATAAAAGGCTTGCACTTAAAGACAATAAAGAAGACTGTATTTTCCACCACTCTTTGAGTCCCCATAACCCCATGCATGAGCAGCTTCCCAAAAGAATGCTACTGTGAACAGTTTTTAAGATTCTGATTAGACAATATGGTGAACACTCCATTTATTCAAGAACAAATCCAAGGAAAACATTCACAACAAATCACAATATAACATTCGCAACATTACATCTTATCACAGAAAATTACAATATAGTGTTCACAATAGCTTATCATTAAAATGGCCACATAGTTTTCACCAAAGTGGTCACAGTATTTAGAACAAAGAACAAAAGTATAATCATCTGGTATCCTGAAGGAGGTTTGCCTCCTTACTCGGTCATTCAGTCATCTCACAATACAACAGTCAGTCTTCCACTCATGGGGCAATCACAGCTTAACTTAATCAGTCACTTATCTAGCAATCAGTCACTAAGTATCATTAATCACTAAATACAATCATTAGGAAATTACACAAACCCTCCACCCCTCAGTCTCTAGTAAACTTCAATTTCATCACAGCACTCAATATCCAAGGAGGTCTTTTCTTCATCTTGACTAGGGGTGGTTTCTCAGATTCCCTGGATCCCCTTCCATGGTCCCAACTCCTACCTGAATCCACCAAAAAAGAATTCCAACCATTCTGGCCTTCTAGGCAGCCTTATTGGTAGCAACTTCAGCCTTTACCAGATTCTAGCCTCAAGAAAATCCACTTTCAGTTCCCAGTCAGCTCCCAGATGTTGCCAAGAGAAACTCTCACTCTCACTCTCTCTCTCCAGCAGAACAGTTTCTTCTACCAGTAGCTTGTTTGAAAAAAATTCTGCTTCCTCCACCAGGAGCCCGCCAGGAGAAAAATTCTGATTCTGCCTCTCTGGGGCTTTTCTTATATATACACACACAACATTGGCTTCCTATTTCAGCAAAACATTTACTGTTATGTCAGCAATAGGAGACAGAGTTCTGACTCTCTGACTCTTTCACCAAGGCTTGATTAAAGGCTAAGTACCTCCTTACTTGACATAACAAAAAGGGGTCTTCGAATTTGAATTAATTATCATTAGACTCAACCTCTCTAACAGCCTCTGGGTAGATAACTCTCTCAACCCTGCTGGGGAATAGCAGGGATCCCAATTCTCTCTCAGCTCTGCTGCTGGACAGCAGGGCTCCCCACATATTTTCAGCTCTGCCATGGAAAGCAGGGTTCCCCTATCTTGGTCCACCACAGGAAATAACATAGAAGAGGGACATGTGATTTTGCCATTATATGGAACTCTCCAATGGAGAAACTCCTTCAACTAATGTGCATTGGCACCTGTTCTGGACCCAATAGTCTTAGAGAACTCTCTAAAAGACTGAGAGGTTTCATGACTCTCTCAAGGTCATAAAACCAATTTATGTTAGTGGTAGGCCTTCCTTGGTTTCACTAAGCCAGTTTGTCTTTCATTTTAAACATGTTTTCTTAATAATAAAATGTCTTAACATGATAAAGTTTCATAACATATAAAATATCTTCCACTTAAGTCCTGCTCTGATATTTTACTGTAGATTAAGTATTATTTGGGGTATCCTAAAGGATGTATCATCCAAATGTAAGTTCTATGAAGTCTTATTGATTTAGAAAGGTTTTGATTATGAGTTCATTGAGAAACTTTATAATATTTAAATATAAAAATTTAAATATAAACAGATGCATCTCCAGTTTTGACAAAAAACAATAAATTTTCATCTCCAACATCTCTCAAAGACTGGCTCCTAAGTAAAAATAGGAATTCTGGTGATGTTGGTGGAAGAATTGTTCTTATCAATGGAATAAAGCATCTTTAAGCAATTATAAATACAGCAAATTGCTAATGAATGTATTTTTATATTATTATTCTTAAACCTCCTATGTATTCAGAATCTTTCTAATTGTGCCTTTTTTATTTTGTTTTCATTTCTTTTTCATTTTATGTTGTTTTGTTTTTAAATCATGAACTAACATTTGCTATACTCAGGACTCCAACTCTCCTCAGCTATGTATTTTGGCTACAAGAGCTTTTCACTATCCTATTAAAACTGGAAGATGATTCTGTATTGGAGACTGGATTCCTTAATTAAAAAGATATAGAAGCTTTAAAATTAAAATGATTCCACAGAAAAGACAGTGTAACATTGTTTGATGTCAAACACTATCTCCACATAAGATTAGAAGTAATATAAAACTACATTTTCATCCTGGTCATTTAAGAACTAACAAGGTGAAATTTATCATCTGAAATATGACAGATATAACAATTTCCTCCCTAACTTAGGATATTATTTTAAAGTTGCCAATGATTAGTAGAGCTAGGGACAATTGGAAGATACCAATAACATCAATTGTTTATGACAAGAGCTGAGGGAATAATGAAGTCTCTACTGTTTCCAAAACTGCAGGGAAATATAATCATGTAGCAAGGAACTGACATGAGTTATTTTCTCCTTTCACATTCTTGTGTCACATAACCCATAAACTAATAAAATAATTTACCATTGAAAACAGTGGCACTGATAGATTATATCTAAAGGCCATTAATGTTTTTCAATAATATGCTATCCTTTGCCTTTATAAAAAGACAGTCTATCTTTTGGGCATTTTAGACTTGTCATTTCAAAAAAAATTCAAGTCAAAGAAAGTTTTCATTAGAATCTGGACATTGGATGATTATTTGGTATAACTCAGCATCTACTATATAGAAGATACTATACTATGCATAGGGGATATAAAGAGAAAATGAAAATCAATCTGCCCTCAAAATCTCTTTTTGGTATAAAACAGGTAAATAAAAGAAAAGTATGATAAGCTGAGAAAGAGTGTACTTAACTGAGGGGATCGAATCCCTATCAGTACTGAATAATATTTCATAAATGCAAATTATTTTATATATGTTATCTCATTTCTCCCTCAAAATAGCACCACACAATATAATTGTATTATTGCCACTTGACATATT
Organism: Pseudocheirus occidentalis; assembly: GCA_028646575.1. NCBI lineage: Eukaryota > Metazoa > Chordata > Mammalia > Diprotodontia > Pseudocheiridae > Pseudocheirus > Pseudocheirus occidentalis. The sequence goes on from JAQQSW010023243.1 coordinate 8,591, forward strand.
GGGACCTGAGGTACAGGGAACTTAAATTATTTACCCAAGGTCACCCTCATATGACTAGAGGCCATGAGTACTGCCTTCCCTGATCTTTATTTGTTCTTTGGCCTCCCAACTCCAAGATTAGCCTTCATCCAGTAAGACATGATGCAATGGCTAAATATCTGAATAATCTGTCTCATGAGCAACAGTCCACATAGGGTATCATACCCTAAGATTCAGGTGATATGCCCAAAGGAATGTAAATTTTGATAGCTGAAACTTTATGAGATATCTTGGGGTATACAGATGAGGTTTCTTTTTCTTTCTTTTTTTTAAAGACCATGCCTTAAATCCAAATTGCTCTATCTCATCGATTGGCCAAAAATAGGTCCCAGGCCAAGTCTCACTTAATCATTGTTTGGGATATGATGGTTATAGAATGAGTGTAAGTAGGATTTTTTTTCTATTTTGACCAAAAATTTTAAAGGTCTTCTCCTCCCAGATTTTTTTTGACTAGGTAGAAAAGGGCATTCTTCGTCTCATTCCTTACCTATCCTTAATCACTTAATGGGCATTGCCTCAGACAAACTGAGACCTGGGCAAGACCTTAGCTTAAAAAGGCCAGGGTCTCCCACTGCATCCAGGACCATCTCCTGTCATCTTGACAGTCATCTTGACCTATATTTTGCTCCTGGACTCTGATAACTGGAGGAGAGAGTGAGGGTGGTGTCTTTGCACATCCCTGGCTTACTCAAAGAAAATTCACTTGCAAATCATTACATCACCTTCCTGATGTCAAAGTCTTCTTCAAGAACAAAGGACAAAAACAAAAACTTTCATTGTTGCCTTGTTGTCTTCTTCTTCATATGTAAAGATAATTGAGTCGGGGGGGCAGAGACAAGATGGTGGTGTAGAAGCAGGAAAACTCCATCGATTCCCCCATAACCACCTTAAATACCTATAAAAATATGACTCTAAACAAGTTTTAGAGCTTCTGAAACCAAAAAGTGACAGAGAAACAAATCTCCCCCTGAAGGCAGCCTGGCAGGTGGACAGGAAGGATTCATTGCAATGTGATGGGAGCAGAGCAAAGCCTAGCATGAACCCATGATTTTAACCCAGGGAAATCAAGACCAGCTGTGGCTGGAGCATTCAGGAGAGTGGATCACTGGCAGCTGTGGTGGTTTCCAGAATTATCAACCCATAATTGCCAAAGACAAAGTGAAAGGTCAGTGGAACTCAGCTGAATTTGGTGGGAGGCGAGGGATGGAGGAATGGGTCTGGCCCCCAACCCCTAAGAGAGGCCATGCAGCTACTTCCACATGGCTGCTTCAGAGCTCCTGGTCTACAAATTGCAGAGGATCCAAACAACCATTCAGAGGCTAAGTGCTATTGCCTTAACCTTCCTGGATCCAGATTGCAGTATTGGGTCGCAGTCCTGAGGTACATGACAAGTGAGCCAAAGCAGGTGGGGGCTGTAGAGAAGGTAGCCTCCTAATAGATCTGGTAGCTGTGAAAACCCCAGAAATTTGAAACAAAGATCTCCCCTCTGGAAGTAGAATACTACTTCAGGAAAAAAACTCAAAAGCCAAGTTGATTGAGTGGCAACATGAGCAGGCAAAAGAAGCAAAGCAAGCATAGCAATGCTACTTTAGATTCTTTTTTGGGGGGACAAAAAGGATCAAAGCATGGAACAAGAGGAAGACAACATAGTCGAAACTCCTGCACTAAAAGCTTCCAAGA
>JAQQSW010023244.1:0-10309 GCA_028646575.1 Pseudocheirus occidentalis
GAGGCTATATATATGCATATGAATACATAGCTGAGCATGTGTGTATATGTGTACATAGAGGGTATTGGATCAAGTGAATATGAAAGGATGATATTTTAAAAGGCGAAATTCTGAGGTGGGAGAGGACTAGAATGAGAGGAGACAGGGAGACACAAAATGGGGTCAATCATCCCATATTGAAGAGGCAAGGGATAACTGTTACAACTTTACTTTCAATAACTCTCATTGAATTTGGCTTCGGGAAGAAATGGCATAAACTCTAAACTGCCACACAGGAGAGTAGGGGGCATGGGGATGAGAGTGGGGATTATGGAAGGGATGGCAGGGTCTGGGGGAGGGATGCTGGAAGCACACACTTCAGGAAAGGGACAGGGACAGGGTAGAGAACAGAACAAGGAGGGAGGGATAGGAAGGAGGAACATATGATCACTGTCACAATATGTCCACTATGAAGATGTCCTGTATAATCACACATCCACAGCCCGTATTGAATTGCTAGTCCTTCCAGTGGCGGTGGGTGACAAGGGAGGAATTGAAAGAATCTAGAATTCAAAGCTCTGCAGTACTAGCAACTAGGAATTAAGATATATAGGGGCTGGGTTAGGGAGACCCTTCCTGCCCTACCAGAAAGTAAGCGAGCCTAACAGGGGAGGGGCTTTACAGTGGGACTGCTGTATTAGTGTTGGGGTAGGGGAGTGACAGATACAAAATTTGTAATTCAAAAATCTCATGAAAATGAGTGATGTAAACAAGAAAACAAATAAAAATAAGCCGACAAAAGCAAAAAAACAAAAAAGAAGAAAACTTCAGAAGGAAGGCATGAGCCAAAAATAAAAATTCAAAACCCAAAACAAACCCTTTTAAATACCAGAGGGCTTAGCTAAGGGCCTCACTTCTTCCATGCTGATACAGAGAATATGTTGTGTAATGGCTACCTGAATGCCTGAAAATCCACTGGCATTCTCAGATACTTTAATGTATTTTATTGGCATGCTTAACTCAATGCCATGAAACTTTAGATAACTAGTGAAAAAATAAAAGTGTATTTACTCATACCATTCGACCTAATGAGTACATTTTTAATGTCTTTGGCTTGATCATTTTATTAATTATTTCAATAAACAGTTTTAGTCTGTTACCCTGCTAACACAATGGTTAATTAAATGTGTCTTCTTTAAGGAAGGAAAAAAACTTTATTAAGTGCCTACTGTGTACCAGGGATTGTGCTAATTATTTAAAATATTATCTTATGTGATCCCCACAATTATTGAGGAAACTAGGACAGATAGGGATTAAGTTATTTGCACAGGGTCACACAGTTATTAAACCTCTAAGGCAGGATTTGAATTCAGATCTTTTCTGATGTCAAGTCCAGGGTTCTATGCCTCTGAACCTGTCTATTGTCACCACTGATAACAATCATGTTAGAGAAAATCATCATAGTGTTCTGATTTATTGAGATTTTCCTTTTAATTCTTAATTTAAAAATACACTTGCCTTTGTATGTCTACGTCAGGATAGAAAAAGCAGTGGCCTCTGGTTCAGTGCAAACACACACACACACACACACACACACTAACAAAAAAATTGCATTTGAGACTCTTAGCTGCCAATTGTTATGAAAACAGCTGTTTTACTTCCAACACAAAAGATAAAAATGTCTCACATTTGCAGAAATAATCAAGAGAGTATGCAATTGTTGTCAGCATTTTTGTACTTTTTGGCAACTTAAATTCAAAATGCTAAGAAAGCAGAAGGTCACTAAGTTTGGGAGCAATTATTTTTTGAATATACATTTTGTAAAATATTATAGGCAATGTTTTATCAATGTTCATCTTCCCTCAGCTTAGCTTGCTAGTTAGGTTTCTGATGCCTAGTGTTTTTAGTTCTGGACTTGCAGTTGGAAAAACCTAAGTTGTAATTCTATTTCAGAATTTACTAACTGTTTGACTTGAAGTAAAATCACCTAATGTTTAGTTTGTTCATCAGTAAAGTACAGAATTATAGCACCTGCCTCACAGGATTATTGTGAAGATGAAATTAAATGAGACAGTTTAGGTTAAACTCCTCAAAATCTTTAAAAGAACTATAAAAATACTGTTATTGTTATTTTATAAAATATATTCTGTAATTAATTTTAGCTATCTTTAGTCCTTCATCTGTCTGTACTCTTAAACTTAACATTCTTTAATTTTTCTCTGTGCAATCTCTAAATTCGTATAAGACCTCTTAGAAGACATTTTCAGTGTTTTAGCATTAGAAGCCACAAAGTCTGACTTAATTCTGTAAACAATTGGCACTAGGATACTCTCTCTTTGGCCCAAATACCAAAGAAGAACTTGGCCATTATCTCTCTCTGTCTACTCTCTCTGTACTTAGAGGCAAAATCTGAGGAAAAAAAAAACACAACAGGAAATAACTCTCAGCAGGGTAGGATCTACCCTGAGAGATGACTTCAATCTGGCACCACATCTACTCAGTAATTCACAGCTCCACATCATGACTCACCAGGACCCAAACCCAAAACCTTCCTACTCTCTCTCATACTTTCTCAACCCCATTCCATGTTGTCCAAATATGAATTATACCTACTTTCTACCACATACTTTTAAGGAATTAAGTGAGATGAACAGAATAATTATTCTTGTCACAGATTATTTTTAGTCAAAGCTGTCATTTTACTTCAGTACACATTTTTGAAAAAATATATATAGAGAGAGAGGCAGTAAGACATACTGAATCAAGAGTTTACCTCAGAGTCAAGATACGCTTTGTTTTAGTTTGTCCTCTGACAAATAATTGTTGTGTGATTCTGGCAAAGTCATTTAACTTTTAAGTGAACCAAGTCACTTTCTAGGATTCTAAGTTATAGAAGTAATACCAATGTGTATTTGTAAAGGATGGTTCCCTGCACCAAATGTAAGATGTCAATTACTTAGCCTAGAATGTATGTATGTGTATTAATTATATTGTCATCACACATGTTTTCTTAGAGCTAAATAAAGATGCAAATGACATTTTTTTGTTAAGCATGTGAATTGGTAGATCTCTTGCATGAACTCCCAGGTGTAGTAAGAGCCCTCCCCTCACAGAATGGAAACAATTAATAAAAAAATATCACTAGATAGACATGATATTTTTAGAAGTACAAAAAGTCATTTTTTCATAAAATGTAGAAACCTATAGCACTATAAATTACTAATGCCATTATGGTGACTAAAGGAAAGTTAGGGGTATGGAAAGAAGGAAGAGATGAGGTTAGAGAAGAAAAGACAAAATAATAGGTCTCTCTGAGATAGCCATCCTAGAAATATATGGCATCTGTCCCTTTCCTCAAAACTGAAACTTCTGAATCATGACAAAAGACTCCATATAATTGTCATCTCTATGACAATGAATGTGTATGATCACTATTTTGAACAGTCAATATCAATCAAAGTATATGTGTTGAGTGCCTAATATGTACTATCATTTTATTCTATTTCTAGGAAAGTCATACTTTAAAAGGGCTACAGCAAACACACAAAAGAAAATTGGTATATGTATGTTTGAAAACATTTAACATAAACTTTCTTTAGAAAAAAATTAATCCTACCTCTTCATGAATTAACCTCCTTCATCCATTTATCAGGGACTAAAACACTACAGGGTCTAGTCAGTATCCCACAGAGTTTACAGTAGTTTAGAGTTGAAAGAGAACTCAGAAACAAATACGATCTAACCTATGATGGAAAGAGAATTCCTTACACAACATGTCAGACAAGTGGGCACCCGGTGCCAGCTTTCAGATTTCTAGTGAAAGGGATGCCATTCCTCTTGAGGTACCACAATCTACCTTTGGATAGCTCAGAAGAATGGATGAAAGGATGAAACTGCTTTTCTTAAGTACTTTGTGCCACAAACTATGCTAAACATAGAGAACTCAAATAAAAAAAAAACAATGTAGCCCTTGTTCTCAAGAAACTCACAGCTTACTTGGGGGGAAAAAGACATATGAGGGATCAGCTGAAGGGTTGCAAGAAAGGCCTAGAAGTCCTAAGTGGTCAATGCCAAGGCAGAAAGGAAGGCCCAGAGATTCTTAGGTTCTTTGGCAGGTGAGAAGGCAGTTTTCCTGAGTCCTGATTTGATGATAAAGCCAGAGAATCAGGATGCAGGGCAACAGAGATGATAAGGTCTGATAGTTCCCCATGTTACTTGAAAGGTTAACCTTGTGCGTTTCCTGATCATCTGAGTGGTGTGCTCACATATGTTGGATCTGTACAACCCTATGATTAAGGTAGTGAAAAGATGCATGAAGGGAGACAGGCTCTCCTGTTGGTGCCTCTTCCCACTTCTTCTTTATGGATGGGATACAGAGGGCTTGCATGTGATGAAGAGAGGGAAGGGATCTGTAAAATAGTAGCAATGAATGGAGGTTGCAAAAAGAGATAAATATAAGCTTCTTACCATGAGACTACCAGCAAGGGTGTTTTTCTACTTCCCTTCTCCCTTTTCATTACCTGTAATCCCAGCCAAAGTCATATAGCTAGTGAGCGTCAGAAACCAGATTTGAGTTTCGTTCCTAACTCCAGCCAGGCCCAGGTGCTGTCTATCCACTGTACCATCTAGCTACCTGTTAGGCTGTTTTTAACTTTCTCCCAGCTTTTCATTATCTTGGCAGACCCAGAGGAATATTTAGGGTATGGGAATTAAAGCAAGTATTGCTTTCTAGCAATACCACCTGAGAATAAAAGACTTTGGTTTTAGAAATGGGTCTTCTTGGCCTTTTGTCTTTGGATAGAAAAGGTTCGTGTAAGTTTTAAGAAGTCCAGAAGGTTTTGAACTTCCCTTTTTCTATCTGTGTTCACAGATCAACTGATGACAGTGTCAGTATTGGAAACTAAGGTAAGGCTAATGAAAGACTCCTACCTAAGGATACTACCCCCCACACCCCTAAAAAGAATTATACAGTGTTTGAAAGGAATTTTTAATATCACTTGAATGGTAGACTTCCATCAACCAAGAACTGTAAGTTATAATTTTTCATGTGTTTTTTAAAAGCTCAAGCCCACTTTCCCCTGGACTATATATGCAGTTATGAGATAGTATGTCACACACTTTTCAAAATCTATTTAAAACTGATGGACTAAATCAATTCTCAACTGATCATATGGCAGGGAGAAACACAGCAGTTGGGACTTGAGCCATTTATGTCAGAGAATCATGCCTGAGCACTCAGAGACATCCCTAGAACCTTGAGATAGAATGTTGCCATATATTAGATATTTATCCCTTCTTTGTCACCTGAAAACTTATTTTAAGTAAACACTAAAAAAATCAGACAACTGGGCAAAAAGAACAGTGACCACCAATGACTTACCACGTTGCCTTTCCAGACTGCTTGACCCAACAAAACGTTTGTATAATATAAGATTCAATAATTCCACTCATTCTAAATAGAATACCAGTAGTTCTTCTTATCTCCCCCAGGCACTGCCTCTTAAATTTCTCACTAGAACTTAGCACATGTATTGTTTCTATGCCTTGAAATTTTCATTCTGCGCTGCTATAATTATCTTCACTTCCTATTTATTCCAAAGACTTCTGGGCCTTTCCCTTCCCTAGTAGATTGTACCCTAAAGACTTTTTGGCCTTTCCAGTTCTCATGAAGTTAACTTTCTTTTATGGTTGACCTCCCTCAATTAGAGTACAAGCTCCATGAAGCAAGAATTGCCTTGGTTTTCTATTTGTGTTCCCAAAATTTAGCATAGTGCTTGGCAAACAGCTAAATGCTAATAAATTACTTTATACATTCACAGCCATTTCAAAGAGGCCTCACAATCTCAGAGGAAAAAGAAAATTTGATAAAATGTATATTCCACAGGTATATTTCTGGTTTAATCTATGAGTAGGCATCCATATTTCAGACAATTACTGTAAGTTTTATCTAGAACTGAATAATGAATTAGATTTGGTTACGTCTAGGAGTTTGTGCCATGCTTTTAGAGGTTCCAAACTTATCTTTGTTGTAAAATACTCTTAATACGAATATTCTTCCAGTAATACTGCTTATGAAAAATGAAACTTCAGCATCTCACAAAGCTGGAACTGATACATGAACCCAAACACAGTAGGAGGGAACACGTTGAGTAGATGTAAGAGGTTATATATATCTAAGAATGATAAGTGTTACAAGTGACATCAATGAAAAGTCAGTGGTGTGCTATAAATATTTTAAAACTAAAAGGAAATAAGGAACAATATGTGCAGGACATTTTAAAGTTAATCTACATTATATACACTTACATGTGATGTGACCCTGGGGAACTCATTTAACCCTGTTTGCCTCATTTCCTTACCAATAAAATACACTAGAGATGGACATGGCAAACCACTTTGGTATCTCTGCCAAGAAAACCAGAATGGAGTTACGAAGAGTGAGAAACAACTGAAATGATGGAATAATAATATATTAACACTTTCTTAAGACCATCAATGAAACAATATACCACGACCTGAATTGTACAGTTGCTGCAGATTTCTGAGGTATAAATGCTTACCTTGAAATTTTAACAATAAGTTCTCTTGAGGAAATTCAAACTGACTCTAGTAAATACTTGAATGTAGCCAGAAAAAAAGGTAGGTTAGTTATGGAGGGATAGTATGAAAGATCAGAAGAACAGCAGAGCAAGGATGTTGGGCTGCTATCTACAGAATGCCAAAATATGTGTTTATGGAAGAATAAAGATAGAAATTAATAAGATGAGAAGGCATTGCTTGGGTTGTGATCTATAGAGAGTCTTTCATCAATGAGATCATAGGCATATTGAAGTATTGTTATATTAAATTAATCATAATAACAGATTCTTTAAAAAAATCTGCTCAAAGTACCATGAGTGGTCTCACTTTAGAGACAGGAAGTCATACTCTCTATCTAAATATGATATTTACCCATTATTAATTAATATAGTTTTATTAATGATAATTAAAATATATACCCTTATTATAATAATATTTTAAATGAATAATTTGGGCAAGAGAAAGGTAATTGTAGAGGCAAATGTCATTTTAAAATATTTTCATCTGCCAGTAGCTTTACTAATTATCCAAAGATAATATTTTTAGATGAAAATAAATGCTCCTTGGATCACATACAGCACACACTGAAATGTTAAATGTTGATGAAAAATTCACAAGTTTTAGCTGTCATTTGATCATTTGTTTCACACGGCAAGCCAGGAAAGCTGTTATTTTTTTCCCCCTCTGTCTAACAGAATCTATCACTCCAGAAACATATATACCAATCAAGTATGAGAAATGGAGAAAAATAGACTTCTCCCACAATGGATTAGGGAAGTAAGATCTGTAGGGCTTTGTTACAAATTTTTATGAATCACCTCATGTTCAGGCTTTTCCAGTTTGCAACTTGCAAACATGATCATTAGTTATCAGCAAATTCTTTTGGCATTTAGAGATGTTGAAACTGGTTTTAGTCTTGTATTTCTGACATGTTTCAAGGTATGCAATGATGAATTAAATATTCTTGACTAAAGCTGGAGAGGGAAAAAAATGAACCAAATGCAACATTATGTAAATAAAAAGTTCACTTGGATTGATGTTTCCTATTTCTCTACATTAACTTTGGCCTGAATTGCAATGGAAATAACCCAGCCAGTGGAATATTTTGCTTTCTTTACCTCTAGGATATCTTCTTGTAGGAACTTGTTAAAAGATAATGGATTTTTTCTTATCAAATAGTCACATTTATTCAAGGAATCATCTCTTATTCCCTAGAATGACTATTGCATTGCTTTGATAACTGTCAATATATTTTGGAGGGTTATAAAAAAAAAGAAATGAGAACTTTTGAAACATACACACATATATGTTCATATAATTAGAGTTTTTCATCAAATGAGAAATTATCAATTAGGCCTGAGGTGAATGCTTGAAAAGTACAAATATGGTTCAAAGACTATAAAAATCATTATTTTATTTGCAACACCTTGTGTCTTCATAGGACCTTTCAATATTTAAAAGTATGACTAATAGATTAATTAACTTATTATTTGTGGAATATATACACACAAACATATATACACATGCATAAATCTATGTATAATATAAATACATATGTATATGTACACGCACATATGGAAACACTAAGTAATTCTCACTGATTGATTTTGATTTAGTGTTGCTTTATACAATATGATACTGTAAATCCCCCAAACACCAGAAGTGACAAACTCCTATTCACTACTTCTTTTCTGTCCATACAATTGGACTGTTGGCTCAACCCTCCAAGTATGACGTATGTGGTAGCCATTTCTGAAATTCTGCAGTGTCTTCAGTTGGGAAACTAAATAGTAACAAGCACACAATGTATTCTTTAAGAAAGACAATTGAGCAAAACAGTGGAGGAGTTAAGGAAAACAGTGATATAAATTGGAATAATTTATAATAACCAAATAAGGTAAGACAGTTTGTAGCTAATTTGTATAAAATGTTTCTCTCTCTTTTTTGGAGGGGGGGGAATCAATGATGACCAGAAATCATACAGACCTTGATTTTACAAAGGTTACAAATGCTGATTTCCCCAACATTAAACTGAGGTATTAATTTAATATTGACACATAGGAATCAGTGTTGTTTCCCAGAGGCCCCTTTCACTCTTATTTTTTACATGGGGATGGTTTTTAGACAAAATATTGGCCAAGACTGCTGAAAATATTATGTTAAAAAGAATAGGTTTAAGTTTGTATACAGATTTGCTTTTATTTATTTGGCTCTTTCTTAAGGGATGGAACTAAAAATTGCTACTATTAATCCCAAACTTGGGGAAAGTATATATATATACATACACACATACACACATATACATATATGTATATATGTATATATATGTGTGGGTGGGTATATATGAGTGTGTGTATCACACATGAGTAAGTATGCATGTGTATATCGATATACTCTATCCCTGTGTATGTGTATGTATATATATATATATATATATATATATATATATATAGCATTTATGTGTTTATATATACCACCTAGTACTTATATGAATATTTAAAGCTTACAAAAACAAAATATACAACATATAAAGTAAACTCATGGAACATGGTAATAAAAGTAAAATATTTTACAAAACACTTTACATATGTTGTCTCATTTAAAACTCACAATAATCCTTGGAGTTAGGTGTCTCTATTATCTGTTTCACAAGTGGGAAAACTGAGACAAAGAGGAGTTAAGTAACTTTCCCAGGATCACACAGCTAGCAAACATCTGAGACAGGAGTACAACTAAGTTTTCCTGACTGCCTGGCTGGTACCCTGCTCTATAATACATAGATAAAAGATTCTTTTCTGTGTATATATTTAATAAAGGTATACATGTGTTCATATCAACAGAATCAGTTAAATGGCCTTTTCTAACTTAAAAATTTTTTGAAAGAGGATTTAGGTAAATCCTTTTTTAAAAAGTATAGTTAATTTTAGGGACTCTTATTTAGAGCAGCTTTAATATTGCTCAATGAATACTGAACATTGTCTTTAACATTGCTTTTGTTATAAAAACCCATGTTCTTCATTCTAATATTCCATTATAATCATTGAAAAATTCTGCAAATCTTTGATGACATTTAAAATTTTATCTTTTCTCAGGCACTAAATCTGAAAAGATAATTATAGTTGAAATATGGAAATAACTGATTCTGGTGCAAAATTTAAAAAAAAAACATGGCTTAAACAGGAAACATAAGATAGATAAGGTTAATTTTTGTGGCCTGGGATCTGAGAGGAACCAAAAAGTTTGAGAACATTGATATTGTTTTGATGACCACTTACTTTTTTCCTAACCATCCAATTTCTCTGTAATCCATAAAATTACAGAATGCTAATGATGGAAAGGGTTTCAAGGATCCCCCGACATCAGGACTACTTAAGAAACCCAACTCTCAGTCCTCTTAGTCTGACACATTCTATACTTTCCCTATATACTTAGACATTCACCAATTTTTCTCTGCAACTATTACTCCTTTCACAAGAGTATATGCATACAAACATATGTATTAGATATGTTCCAACACACATATATATTTATTTAAATACAAAATAAGTGTCAGTGTGTGTATTTTAGAGAATTTACATAGATGTACATAATCTTTTTCATATTCATACAGTATAATTATTATATGAACTCACTGAAAAACATACTAAGTATCAATAAAGCTACTAAGGACTATGGAGTGGCAGAATTTAGAGCTGGAATGGAACTTTGAAATCATATTTGAGATCATATACACCCCAGGCATACTAAGGTC
>JAQQSW010023245.1:0-10309 GCA_028646575.1 Pseudocheirus occidentalis
TTGCCTCTTCTATATGGAATGATTAACCCCATTTTGTCTCTCCCTGTCACCTCTCATTCTAGTCCTCTCCCACCTCAGAATTTTGCCTTTTAAAGTATCATCCCTTTGTATTCAATTAATCCTATACCTTCTATATGTACGTATACACACATGCTCAGATATGTATTCATACGCATCTATAGCCTCCTATATGGACATATGTGTAAGTATACATATATATATTTGTATTCCCTTCACCTATCCTCATGCTAAGAAAAGTTTCATAAGTTACTATTATGTTTTTCCATATTGTCATGTAAATAATTCAAATTTGACAAGTTCCTTATAATTTCTTTCCCATGTTTATCTTCTCATGTTTCGAGATTAATTAGTCATGGATTCTCCCAAGTCTTTTTAGGATAACTGGAGTAGAAATCAGCATCTCTGCTATAAGTAAATTCATTTGTGTAACTATTGAACTCAAAGACAGGAAACTTCTATCTGCAAAGTGTTGATAAAGCTGAAAGTGTCTATTTGTGAAGTGTAGACTCAGAGTGGAAATTTCTGAGGAAAAAAAAAGATCTGATAATTCTGTATGTAAGATCCGTCAGTTTGTGAGGTTCAGCTATTAACCTCCCTAGTTTAAGGCAATATAGTTATGCTAATAAAGTAAATTAGTCTGGGTAATGGATTATGCTGTCCCATAATCACTTTGCCTCTGGTCATTTTCTCCCACCTTTCTGGCTCATGTTTGTTTTCATCTCTGTGCCAGACTTGTATCTTCTAGGCACACTTGTAGATGCCAGCTGAAGCTCATTACCAACCACTGCTTGAAGTCCTGTGCAACACCCCTCGGCTCTGGTGTCTGCCAAGTTCTGAACATTGGCCGCAGCCCCCCACCCCACCCCCTCTTGAATGATGGACCCCTGTGAGAGAGGGCCAGTGCTAGGCCCTTGGCGTGAAGCAGCCTGGAACTGGGACCTTTGTCCCTTGTCCCCAAATGATTTTGGGTCCGGTCTGTTTAAGGGGGGAACGATGGGGAGCTGGGTTACCTTTGGAAAAGGGCATAGGCTCCCATTTAATAAGAGGCCTCAGACCCAGGCCCGATTTTGAATTGATAGATAAGCTAAAGCCTTGCCCAGGGTCCCAAAATTTCTCTGAACATCTCCAATGGCCTCCCTTGGGAATGTGACCTACCCTAGCCAGCCCCAAGGTGAGGGAATGGAGGAAGAATCTGGCAATAGATGCTGCCGGGAAGCCTAAATGCATTTGTAACACCTCCAGGCCTGATGAGTGTTTTGTTTTTGGCATCATCTCCAAGCTAGTTTTGGGGAGTGTGGGCAGGGAGGAATCCAAGAGAAGCAAAACCTCCCTGCCCCTCCAAAATCCAATACTGAGCCACTGTCCCATCCCCAACAGACAGATAAGAGGGGGGACCCAAACTGGATCAGGTCCCCAGGTGTTGGGGTGCAATTGTAACTCTGTAACATTGTTGTAAGTTCAGTCTGTATTTGTAACCTTGTTTGCAACTGCATTTGTATTTGTAACCTTGTTTGCAACTGCATTTGTAATTTTGTTTGTAACACCGTTTTAACCTTCAGTACCTTTAATTGGTATCCCCCAACAAAAAGACCATGGAGGGACATGCAGGGACAGGTAGTTTGTGTCCTTTCTCCCTATGCTAACCTGTGTGCTGCTATCATTGAAATTAATGAGGACCCAGGGTTGTACCTCCTGCATTCTAGTTTATGTCCTACCCTAGGTTTTCTTGTATTCTGGGGAAGGGGGCTGGGAGCATTCAAGGTGAGCCCCTATCTTTGTATGGCCCTGGGAGAAGCCTGTTGTCGCTATGCAAACCACTCAAAAATTGTCCCTTTCTGGTACGGCAGCATGTTAAAGAAAGAGAAGCTGCCCGGGTATAAAGGGCTAATTGGTTTGAATTTCTGGCTGATTGATCACCCAAAATGAACATCATTAGCCAACCTCTCCTTCTGAAGCTATGTGCAGAATCGGGTCCAGTCTGTCATGCCCATGGTCCTGCTACACATTGAACAGCCATAAGCAGCCAGGAATCCATAATTGGATTCTTTCCTAAAAACAAAAGAGAGGCATGAAGTGGCCAGGAACTATTTAAGCTGTGCACTCAAAAGATTAGCCAGGAAACAGTTAAGTAATACTTTGTGAAATAAGAAATCAGTGAGCATACCCAAACTGAAACTGTATCCAAAGCTGAACTTAGTAAAGTCAGAGCCAAATCAATCACTAGAAGCAACTATGTGACAAAGCCTGCATCCCCATGCCCAACCCCATATTCACTCTCCTGGCTTCTGTACCTAACTCTTCATGAATCAATATTGAGGTTATCACATTCTCCTGGTCCTTACTTCACGGTTCCCTGAAGAGAAAGAATAGATCCCCATACCTGGATGTCAACTAGTAATCAATTAATTATAGAAGAGTAACTGCTTATACCTGGATACCAGTTAGTTTTGGTAGTTGTAGTTATAGATTACACTTGGATACCAACTTAGATATTGATTATGTTGTTAGAAACCCAAAATGGTATAAAAGACCCTGTACTTTTATGTTTCCCTGCTGTTCCTTTAATTGGCATATGGGGGACAGCCACCAGCTGGCTAGATTAATTACAATTAAAGCTCCTTAAACTTTTGATTGGACATGTGGTCATTTTGTTGATACTCTCTATTTCACTTGCCCATAACACTAGCAGTGATAACACTAAAAAAGCCTGTAGGTCAAGGGGCAGCTAGGTGGCACAGGGAATAGAGCACCCACCCTGGAGTCGGGAAGACCTGAGTTCAAATTTGACTCAGACATTTAACACTTAATAGGTGTGTGACCTTGGGCAAGTTACTTAACCCCAATTGCCTTGCCTTCCTCCTTTCAAAAAAAAAAGATTGTAGGTCTTAGAACATTATATATCAGAAAGCAAAAGAATTGAGGTTCCAGCTAAAAATATCATACCCATTAAAGTAAGCATAATCCTAAATTTTAAAAAATGGATATTTAATGAATTGTCAGACTTTCAGGATTCTTTTTAAACCAAACAAACCTGAATTTAATAGAAGATTTGATATAAAAGAACCAAGAGAAATATAAAGTACATACTAAAGACTGATTATAAGGAATTAAATAACGGCAGACTGTTTACCTTCTATGTATGTAAAATGTAAAATGTATGTCTAAGATTGTTACTAGTAATTGGGTAATTCATAAGAAATATTGAGGCAGACCTGAATATGATATAGTTTTTAAAAGTAAAACCATTTAGAAATAGCTAAAAAGAGTAATTATTTTATATAAATGAGATGCAAGAGGAAGAACTGACATAGAGGAATTAGATGGGAGAGGAGTGCTGGTGCTGGTGGTTCTGGTGACCTACTTTCACGGGAAATAGGTTTTAGAGGGAACAATGCATATATATCTAGAAGAGTATAAAAGTCTTATAAATTCAGAAAGAAATAAAATTAATGTAATAAATAAATAATAACAATAAATAAAATAAAATTCACGAAGAAATAATATACTAAGTCAGTGGTTCTCAACCTGTGGGTCAAAACCCCTTTGGGGGTCAAATGACCTTTTCACAGGGGTCACCTAAGACCATTGGAAAACACATCTTTCTGATAGTCTTAGGAACAAAGACATCACTTTTCTATCCGTCTCCAGGTGGGTCTGCCCACATGCAGATATGTCCACATACAAGTATTAAAGGATCTCAGCATTAGGAAGGTTGAGAACCACTGTACTAAGGAGATAGGAAAGGGGGAGAGGATAAGGGAGGGACTTTTAGAGGGGAGTATGAGGGAATAGGTTAAAGGAGTGTATATAAGGGTTTAGATTTATGGGAATGGGAAGATAAGGGAGGGTTTCTTTCGGGGGTAGGTTAAGTAATAGGAGGGCAAAGTAGTGGGTAGAGGTAAAGCAGAAGAGACAGGAGAGATAGGAAATAAGAGATATAATCATACATAAAATAAATATCAGGTACAATTTGTTAGGGAAAAAGGAACAAGGGTGCTAATTCTAATACTGAAATGAGTATAGGATGGTCTTACATAGATGCATATGAATGTATATGTCTATATATGACTATGATTATCGATATTTAAGTGTATGTGTAAGTAAATGTATGTATTGTTTACCTGAAAAGTTTGTTTAAAGGAGTCAGAAAGGCTAGGTGATATACACTTATTTCATTTATTCCTTATTAAGTTAGCTGTTACATGATCATAGAGCCAATAGTTAAGCTCTGACAGCCTGAACAAAAGAATGAGAAGGCTCAAATATATTTTAGAGCCATCCCAATTCAGGGTGGCTGTAACACTCAAATTTATGATCTTCATATATTTAATCCTTGTATGAGAAAGGAATTTTCTTAATTGTATAGATGGTAAATACAATAAGAGAATTGACAAAGTGTCGACTGAAATTATGACTCAGGATATCTGTGTTTTTTTTTACCATTAACATTCCATACCATAGTATATGTCCAAACAATATTAAGATAAGGAAAAGTCCCATTCCTCAAGGTAGTGCCTTGGGTTGAGGGTCTCATCCTTAAAGGCCATAAAGTCAGTCCCATCTGGCTTTGTTGACAAAGGAAGAGGGATTCTCTGAGTTTACTCAGAGAACAAAGAAGCTGTTAGGTCCAGGCTCTTCTTCTGATTGATTAGTTCTGTCCCTGGTCTTTACTGAGATTTATTAACTTGATATTAAATGATTATCAGTAGGTATGGGTATATGTGTGCATATGTATATCTTTATGTGTGTATGTCTATATATGTATATATGTGTGTATATCTGTGCATATGTGTATCTCTATCTATCTCTATCTGTTTAATTGTAGCCTTCTTGGGAGGGAGAGGGAAAAAAGAACAAAGTAAAAAGTGCACAGCAGAGAACAAAAGAAAACTTACAAGGGAGCAAAGAGAAGATGGATAGCTTTCAGCTCCAGGCATAGTATTTATTACCTAGGCTTTATTTAAATGGAAATTTATTGCTGTATAATTTTGAACCCTCTCTCATGTTCTAAAAGATGGACAGCTTTCAGTTCCAGGCATAGTATTTATTATCTAGGCTTTATTTAAAGGGAAATTTATTTCTGCATAATTTTGAACCCTCTCTCATGTTCTACTGTGCACATGACAATGCTTTTATTTCTCCTCTAATTTTATATTATTTTACTTTAATATTTGTTTCTTTTTTCTTTTCTTATTTTGTATTTGTTTAAATTTTTTTAAATTACAAATTTAAAAAAGAGAACTTTATTTGGAACCAGAGGACCTGGTTGACCAAGTCATTAACCAGTTTGGGTCTTGGTTTCCTCAACTATGAAATTAGATTATTGGACTAGATTATGTTAGAGGTCCTTTCTATACTTCAATCTATGATTTTATACATATGAAGAGATGGAGTGAAATGGATAGATTTAAGAGGATCATTTACATAGTGACTAAAGCAATGAAAAGATACAAGAAAGTCACCAACTGAATCATGAAGAAGCAATGTCATGTATGGCCTATATCTGATTGCACGCCATCTTGGGGAGGGTGTAGGGGAAGAAGAGAGAGAAAAGCAAATGTTGAAACCAAAACTAAACAAACCAACAAATAAATAAATAAAAAGAAGCAATGTTGGCCAAGCAGGGAATGCTAGCCAAAATGGCTGCCTGAACACACCCACTCCATCCACACACACCAGCAAGAAACTGAAATTGGTACTGAACTGAATAATGATCAAGAAATTCATTGAGAAATAACAGCAATTGACTTTTTCCACTCCAGAACTGCATAAAAAGTCAGCTAGAAGCCAGCCCATGGACAATAGGAAAGGAGCCCACCAGCAAATCCAGAGTCAGCACAGGGAAGTAAACCAAGACTTTCCTGGCTCTACCAGAGCCTGTTTTATTTTTTGAAGTTTTACATAGTTTATTTATACTCTGGTGGAAAAATTATCTCCACAGATAAACATAATCCATAGTGCCTTTTATTCCTTCTTTTTGCCAGCACTGACATTTGCCTTTGTAGTACCCCTGACTTTCTTCATTCTATTCTTGCATTCCTTTCCCTGCTTTCTTTCATACAGGCCATGCCTTGCAAGTTTATACTTTGGTTCATTTTTCTTTGCATAGTCAAGGGAATCATAAATCATGCCAAAGCCTGTTGTTTTGCCATCACCAAAATGGGTTCTGAATCCAAAGACAAAAATGACATCTCGTGTTGTCTTGTACATCTTGGCCAGTTTTTCTCGAATTTCGTTCTTGGGCACTGTGGCTTTTCCAGGATGAAGGACACATAGAACCATCTGTTTACACTGAAGAAGTCTGTTTGTCATGAACTTGGTTCTGATGGTTACGGTGTCATTCACTCTTGGAGCTCTGTTCCTGACAAGTTTCAACATTGGAGCAGACAAGAGACCTCCAGGAGATGAGCTGAGAGAAGAGTTGAGAGCCGAGCCAAAGGAGGGTGCAGATGAGAGACATCTAGACCCCAGGAAGACTCACCTTGGTGGTGGCTGGCTCCTTGAGCAGCAGGAGAGGAAAAGGGCTGTGAGAGACAACCATAGTCTGTGTTTTAAGGCAGCAAGAATGGAGAGTTCACCTGAGAAAGCTGGTGTGGTGGTCATAGAGCCTACAGATGGTTAGAACAGGGGAACTTGAAAGTCTCTTGGGTGGATCTGCTTTGTTTCTTGTGCTTTACTACTGAAAAAAAGGGCTGCTTTAAAGATTTGGGTGTATGTGGAGACTTTCTTCCCTGGGGTCACCTACCAGTAATGGAATCTCTGGATCAAAAGGGTATAGTCACTTTATTTGCATAATTACTTTTCAAAATGGTTGTACTGATTCATAGCTCCACCATCAATGCCAATAAAACATCTTTAAAAATAAAAAAAAAGGATTCACTATTTTTTTTTTACAAAAAGGAAAACGCCATCTCTATCTGTTGCCTACATTTTCTCTCACTCACTTACAATCTTATTACAATCCTTATAATCTTATTCTCACACAACTGAATTCACTCATGGTTAGTACTCAACTAAAACCTCCAAGGTTAACTGTATCTTAATCTCCAAGTCTTCAGTAGTGACCATTGCTGTTTCTGTTTCCGACTCCGTTCCTCCCAAGGACTCCCTGTCAGGTCTGGCGGTCTGTGCTTCCTCTAGTATTAAAGTCCCCCGGAATTATAAGCTTGTCTTCTTTCAGCACATTGATGATGAGGGCCTCCAGGTCTTCATAAAATTTTTCTTTGACCTTATCAGGGTCATGGTGGGAGCTGATGATGGTAGTGTGGTGCCTTCCTGCATTGTTGTGAATTCACTCCTTTGCAGAAGCATACAAGCTCATTGACTAAATTAGTTAGGCTTCCCTTTCCCTGTGGCCACTCAAGAAAACCATGCAATCAGCTCTGACTTCCATAAGCTGGCCTTCATTTGCCAGCCTTGTTTCACTCAGAGTTGCTGTTTGGATGTGAGTTCTCTCACAAGAGTTGTCCATCTCTCGGGTCTATGGAATTTCATGTTGTCCGTAACTGAGCACACATTCCATGTACTGATGGTGGGTGGAATCATCTTGGCAAAAGTTTTGTATATTTGTGTGTGTTTTGACCTCAGGGTAGGATGCTTGCTGCTGGCTACTGTAAGCAGGCCAGGGCTGGGTGAAGCAGACAATTTTTGGACACCTTTTACTTGACCTTTCCTCACATCAGGAGGTGAGTAGTGTGGTCAGACTCAGACCCCCAGGGGGCTGCTGAATTCCACTGCTGCTTCCAGCAAGGAGATGACCCTGAGGCCTGGACTGCCTGTGTGCAGGGCTGTGACCACAGCTCCCAGTGTATCTCTACCTGCTGCTCCATCACTTGCCTATTGCCATAGGACTCTGAGGTAGGTAAAAATGGTAAAATGGTAGGGGTGATGTCTTTTGATTCGTGAATAAATTAGATTGAAGCAAGGCAGAACTGTGCAAGGTCATCAGTCTCTCTGCCAATAATCAAAGTCCAGTGGCAAGACAGGATGCAGTGGATGGCCTTGGCATCTTCTGTGTCTAGCCAGACTTTAAGCATTCCACAGCTTCTGCCTCTGCTGGCTTCATGGCCCTTTGGAACGAGTTAACAGGGACAGCTAGGTGGTGCAGTGAATAGAGCGCCAACCCTGGAGTCAAGAGGACCTGAGTTTAAATTCAGCCTCAGACATTGAACACTTACTAGCTATGTGACCTTGGGCAAGTCACTTAACCCCAACTGCCCTGCCTTCCCCCCTTCAAAAAACAGGAAAAGAACAAGTTCACATTTGCCTCTTCTGCCAGGGTAAGTCTTCACATGTTTGGTATAGACATTCGTCCCAGCTCACTAAAGGGTTTGAAGCCCCTTGGTTACTCTCAACACAGGTTAGCCTATCTGCTGAAACAGTTTACTGGGGGATGGCTGCTGTGCTGGCTATAGCTTCTGAACCCTGTTGAGAGCTGGCTGAATCAGGTGTACCACAAAGCAGTATGAGCAACCCTCACCCCAGAGGGGCTAGTCCTCCCTGAATACCTGTATGCCCCCACTGCTTCCTAAATGCTTATACTCTGGTGTTGATATTTGTTAAAAAACAAAACAAAGGGGCGGCTAGGTGGCACAGTGAATAGAGCACCGGCCCTGGAGTCAGGAGTACCTGAGTTCAAATCCGGCCTCAGACACTTAACACAAACACAAAAAAACTAGCTGTGTGACCTTGGGCAAGTCACTTAACCCCAACTGCCCTCCAAAAAGCAAAACAAAACAAAACAAAACAAAACATGTTGTTGACAACAATGTAAATGGAAAGACCAAACCAGAAAGGAGAAGGTAGGAGAAAATCTTACCTTCTTTGTAGATGTGGGGGCTGTGTGGGGTCGTTGCATTGAACCAGTGGTTTGCTTGAGTGATCTGTTGGTTACCTTTGCTCAAAAGCTGTTTTTCTCTTTCTTTTTTATTCCTTGTACAAAGAATAGCTCCCGGGGAGGGGACAGCAATACATTTGGAATAAGGTGATGTTCAAGCCCTAAGAATCCTTAGTAAATAAGGAAAGCAACACTTATTGAACTGAATTAGGGAAAAATAAAGCAGTGTTGTTATTGTAGAAGAGAGATTCTTAGTCTGAGGTCTGTTGTTGTTCAGTAATTTCCATCCTCTCTGACTCTCCATGATCCCATTGGGGGTTTTCTTGGCAAAGATACATTTCCTCCTCCAGCTCACTTTATAGATGAGGAAAGTGAGACAAAGAGGATTAAGTGACTTGCCAGGGATCACACAGTTAGTATCTAAAGTTGGATTTGAACTTGGGCCCACCTGACTTCAAGCCTAGCACTCTATTCACTTTCCTACCTAGATGCCCCTGAGGTCTGGTAACTTGGTTTAAAAAATATATATATATTTTTTTGGAAACTGTATTTCCTTTGTCCAGAAAAACATCCAGAGCTGAGAGATGGAATGTTTTTTTCATAACATCCAGGAGACCAGTATCACTAGACTGAAGAGTATGGGTCAGGGAGTGAGGAATAAGGAGACTAGAAAGGTAGGAGAAGACTAGGTTATGAAGGGCTTTGAATGACAGATTTTATATTTGATCCTGGAGGCAATAGGGAGCTACTGGAGTTATTGGGGGAGGGTGATATAGTCAGACCTGAGCTTTAAGAAGATCACTTTGGTGGCTGAATGGAGGATGGACTGGAGTTGGGGAGAGACCTGAGATAAGCAAAACTATTGCAGTAGCTGCTGGTGGGTCAGAGGAGAGAAATGGGGTGTTTTGGAGAAATGTTGGAGAGGTAAAATGGACAGGTTTTGACAACAGCTTGGATGTGGGGGGTGAGAGAGAGTGAGGAAGACAGGATGATGCCTAGCTTGTGAGCCTAGGGGACTAGGAGGAGGGTGGTGCCCTCCATCCACCATCCTAGGGAAAGAAGGAGTAGGAGAGGGTTTAGAGGGAAAGAGAATGAGTTCAGTTTTGAACATGTTGAGTTTCCAAGATCTACTGACCATGCAACTTAGATGTCTAAAAAGCAGTTGGAGATGATCATTGAGGGGGGAAGGCAAGGCAATTGGGGTTAAGTGACTTGCCCAACATCACACAGCTAGTAAGTGTGTCAAGTATCTGAGGCTGGATTTGAACTCAGGTCCTCCTGACTCCAGGGCCAGTGCTCAATTCACTGTGCCACCTCGCTGCCCCTGGAGATGATCTTTCGTGCCTAGGAAGGCTTCCCTTGGTTTTCTGGAGATGTTGCTGATTCCCTAGTCTAATGGCATGGTTGATATGATATAGTGGAAACTAAGGTTGCATTTGGAAGCAGAGGAGG
>JAQQSW010023246.1:0-10309 GCA_028646575.1 Pseudocheirus occidentalis
AAAAAAAAAAAAGGAAAAATAAAGTGACAAAATTATACTTCAATTCGCACTCAGAGTTCATCAGTTCTCTCTCTGGAAATGGAGAGCATTTTGTTTTTATCTGAGTTCTTTGGCATTGTCTTGAATAATTGTATCAATCAGAGTAGCTAAGTCTTTCTTAGCTAGTCATCTCTACAACATTGCTGCTGCTGTGTACAATGATCTCCCTTTTCTTCTCACTTCCTATCAGTTCACAGAGGTGTTGCCATGTTTGTTTGGTTTTTTTTTCTGAAACCACCACCCTTGTCATTTCCCATAGCCCAATAGTACTTCATCTAATCATATGCCACAACTTGTTCAGCCATTCTCCTACTGATGAGAATCTCTTGGATTTCCAATTCTTTGCCACCACAAAAAGATCTACTATAAATATTTTTGTTCATATAGATCCTTTTTCCTTTTTCTTTGATACAGACTTACTAGTGGTATTGCTGGGTCAAAGGGTCTGCACAACTTCGTAGCCCTTTGGTTCTAGTTCCAGATTGTTCGCTGGGATGGTTGTAACAGTTTACTTCTCCACCAACAATTCATTAGTGTACTGATTTTTTTTCATCTCCAGCATTTGTCTTTTCTGATAGGTGTGAAGTAATAGTGTTTTAATTTGCCTTTCTCTAAGTAATAGTGACTTAGAGCATTTTTATATGACCATAGATGGATTTGATATCCATTAACCGTTTATCAATTGGGGAACTGATCTTGATTTTTATATTTTTGACTCAGTTCTATATTCAGTATATATTTGATAAATGAGGCTTTTATCAGAGAAACTTACTGCAAAAAATGTTTATAGTACTTCCTTGTTAATGGTTCCATTTAATAGAACATAGTTTCCCTGATTATCCCTTTTGATTAGGTTTATTTTTGCTTTTTGCTTTGACTAAGGTCATGACTGCTACCCCATCTTGTTTTAGTTCAACTGTAGTATATTAGATTTTGTTCTAGACCTTTATTTTAACTCTGCATATCTTTCTGTTTCAAGTATGTCTCTTATAAACAACTTATCTAAAAAGCTGATTTCTAATCCATTATACGCTTCCATTTTAGGAGTGAGTTCATCATATTCACATTTTTAATTGCTTTCTATATATTTTCCTCTATTTCATTTTCTTCTGTTTCGTCTTCTATTTCTCTTTTTATTCTGATCCTCCACAACACTACTTGATCTGTTCTCCTTTTTATTATTCCCCTTACCTTTCCCTTATCTCCTTCCCTGCTTATTTCCCTATTGGGTAAGATACATTTCTATACAGAACTGAGTGGGTATGTATATATATATTTTTGTCTTTGCTTTTTGAACCAATTCTGATGAGAGTTAAGTTCAAGCACTGACTGTCACTCCTCCCGTTATTCCCTCATTGTAAAGCTTATTCCTTGTGTGTCTATTTTATGAGATAATTTACCATTCTTCCTCTCTCTTTCCCCTTCTTCCAATGCATCCCTCTTTCCCAACTCACAATTGTGCCCTCTGTTTATATATACTCATTTAAACTGCCCTAATAATGAAATATTTCTTAGGAGTTAATATGTATCATCTTTCCAAAAGAGGTATGTAAAGAGTTTAACTTTTTTGAGACCCTTATGATTACTCTTTAATGTTTACCTTTTTATGCTTCTCTTGAATCTTGAGTTTAAATGTCAGATTTTCTATTCATCTCTGGTCTTTTCATCCAGAATACATAAAAGTCATCTATTTTGTTAAATATCCATTTTTACCCTGAAGGATTATATTCAGTTTTGCTGGGTAGGTGATTCTTGGTTGTGATTCTAGCTCCTTTGCCCTATGTAATAGCATATTCCAAACTCTCCACTCCTTTAATGTTGAAACCACTAAATCTTGTATGATCCAGCAGTGGCTGTTTGAATTGTTTCTGGCTGCTTGAAGTATTTTCTTTTTGATATAGGAGTTCTAAAATTTGAATATAAAATTCCCAAGAGTCTTTTGCAATTGATTGGTTTCAAATCCTAATTTCTTCTCTGAATCTAAGATATTTGGAACAGTTTTGCTCAATAATATCTTGAAATGTGATGATTAGGCTCTTTCTTTGATTGTGACTTTCAGGTGGTACAATAATTCCTAAATTATCTCTTCTTGATTAATTTTCCTGGTTAGTTGTTTTTCCACTGATATATTTCACATTTTCTTCTATTTTTTTCATCTTTTTGACTTTGTTTCAGTTTCTTGATGTCTCATGGAATCATTAATTTCCATTTGCCCAATTCTAATTTTTAAAGAATTATTTTATTCCATGAGTTTTTGTACCTCTTTTTCCATTTGACCAATTCTGTTTTTTAAGGACTTATACTCTTTGGTTAATTTTTGTACCTCCTTTTATATGGGGCTTATACTGATTTTTGAGCAGTTCTTTTCTTCAGTGAATTTTTGTGCCTCTTTTACCACTAGACCAATTGTGTTTTAAGATGTTATTTTCTTCAGTATTTCTATGTCTCTTTTACCAAGTTTTTAATTCTCTTTCATAACTTTTTCACATCATTCTAATTCCTTTAACAAATTTTTCCTCTACCACCCTTATCTCTTTCTTTAACCCTTCCAGGAATTGTTGCTGGATTGGGTACAATTGGCTTTTTTCTTTGAGGCTTTTCTTGTAACTGTTTTCACATTGCCGTCTTTTTCTGAGTGAATGTCTTGGTTTTCCCTCACATTGTTGTTGCTTTTTGTAGTCATGTTCTTTTGTTGTTGTTGTTGTTTGCTCATTTTCCCAGCCTTTTTCTGAACTTCAAACTTTATGTTACAATTGGCCTGTGTTCACCTCAGGATGGGGAGGAACTGTCTCAAGCTTAAGACTTTTTTGTGCTACTGTTTTCAGAGCTAGTTCTGGGGGAGAGGGGGAAGGGCTTGCAATTTTTTGGTGCGTTCTGGGTGGCATGAACGTGGGAAAAATGTGGTCACTACTCTCCTGTTCTGCATTCTGATCTTTACCCAGAAAGGGTCCCTGATATCCCCTGCAACCCCAAATGCTAGTGTTCTCTTTGCCTTGGAACACCAGGCCTCCTACTTCCTTGCTACTAACCTTCACTGGTCCTCTCTCCACCTGGAACTACAATCAGGAGATTTGAATACAAGTAATAGTTTCCAGTTAGTGCAGGCTGTATGCAATGCCACCAAAGGGCCCCCTGTAATCTCTTTCTGATCAGTTGTCCTACCCTCCTACCCTTTTTCAGTTGAGATAAGAATTTACTGCTGCTGTGACAACTACTATTGATGAGACAATACAGGATAGGCTTCCATTCTGGTGCTACAAACTTCTGTCATCCTCCTTAGTGTTCATAGGCCAGAAAATGTGTCACCCTGACCCTTTGTTAGCTCTGCTGCCTCAAAATTTGATTTGAAACTTTATTTTAAAGTTGTTTGCATGAGTATATTGAAAGAGTTTAGGTGGCTTTGCCTCTAAACCATCATCTTGACTCTCTGCACTTTCTAATATAGCACACTCTTGCTTCAATATGTAACTATTTCAAAGTGCAAATATAACACAAAAGAGGCAAAAGTAAAATTTTAGGCTTCTCTTGCTAGAATAGTCCTAACCTTATGTGCCTCTGTGCTGGGAAAAAGATCCCAACGTCTTTTACCAAGGATGATCAAACTGACTTACTGATAATAAGAGACTATTTTACTGGTTACCAGAGGCAGCTACTATGTACCCCCCTCCCACACACACACACACACACACACACACACACACACACACACACTGTGTTAAGTGCTTTATAAGCATTATTGATCCTCACAACAACCCTATTAGGTAGGTGCTATTATTATAACCATTTTAGAGTTGAAGAAACTGAGGCAGATAGAGGTTAAGTGACTTCCTCAGGGTCATACAACTAGTACACGTCTGAGGCTGGATTTGAGTTCAAGTGTTCCTAACTCCTGGCCTAGTGTTCTATCTATTGTACTGCCTAGCTGTCCATAATTGAGAGTGTAAAATCCTTGAAGGAAATGGTTGCTTCATTTTTGTCTTTGTATCATGAATACTTAGCACAGTATCTGTCATATGGTAAGTACTGAAGAAATTCTGGTTGAATTGAATTCTTGCACTAGAGGCAAATTTGGGTTTGGGTAGACAGTCCAAGAAACAGTCCAGCCAAGTGCTACATTATAGGAATGGAGGTGGTCCACTCCAAGGTCATGACCTCTCACCATATTCAATTCTCCCTAATACCCTCCCACAGGAGGAGGTAGAAGAGAACAATGGAAAAAGGGGAAGAGGATCCCAGATGATAAATACAATGGTGACAAGATTCCAGGGGTAGCATTCTGGAGCCAGGTGAGGGAGCCAGGGACCACTACAGAGAAGTGATCTCATGCTCTCTCTCTCTCCCTCCCTTTTTCTCTCTCCTATGCTCACACACTCACATACTCAGCCCAGATGTCATCACCTGAGGATAGAACTATAGCTGTGCCCACCCTAGTGATATAGTTCTGGTTGTTGCTGATGTAAAAAAAGGTTGTGTTTGGGGGTTTGGGGTTTCTTTTCCTCTGCAATGACTGACCCAGTCCTGCAGAGAACCTTCTTCTCCTGTGCCTGTTCATTGACACAGTGCAATGGCTCACATCTTGAAGTACTTAACTGTTTCCTGATATCTTTTCAACAAATGATGGATTTAATTTAGCCGACGTTTAATGTTATAAATTCAGCAGATTTGGAGTTAAATAAGGGCTAAGAGAAAGTTGCAGAAATAGGTTTTCCATCAGATATTTTTTTTCTTAACTTCACACTAATCCAAAGCAGCTGAAAAGATTCTGTCAAATTTTGCAAAAGAAAATCACCTCTGGGCTGAGACCACACATTTCTCAAGCATGGACAATTTAAATCTAAAAGGAATTATTTAAGAAGGTTGAGCAACTCAAAGGAAAGAATTATAATGGAAATGACTTGCTCCTTATAATATAGAATTATAGTATAACATAAAATCTGTTCTTTCCTACTTATATGTACCTACGTCCTCTGAATCTCCCTTGCAAAACTGCACCCAGGAAGGAGGCTTCCAAGGTAGCTTAAAAGAAGCCTGGGTCCTGGAGATTTGGATTCTAGCTCCCTGTATGGCTACCAGATAACAGGGTGACACTAAGCAAAATGACTTTCCTCCTCCTCGAAGTATCAGACTCCTCTTCCATAAGTTAAAGGGTCCCTAAACTTTTTGAAAGAGACCACTTTTACATTTTCCCAAAGTTAAGTTCTTAGCCCTAGCTTTCTGTGCTGTAGGAGAGGAAGGTAAGGAGAGAAGAGTGATGAGGCAGTCATCACTAAATGAGGCATGGGGGTCAGGGTGCTCACGGTGAGGTCTCTGAACAGAGCAGGAATGGCCATGGTGCTGCCGGCCTCCCCACAGGGGATTCTAGCAGAAAACAGACAGGGAGGGGTGGGCACAACAACAGACTTCTTAGATCTTTTCATGGTGAAATGTTACTGAAATTCGATAAATTGTGGTGGGGGCAGCATGGTACAATGGGAAAGACTGATGGATTTAGAGTCAGAAGGACTATGTTCAAGTGTTGACTCTGCTACTTACAAATCATATAATCTGATCAAATCACTGCATCTCTCTGGGCCTCACTTTTCTCATCTATAAAATGAGGAGATTTGACCGTTATCTCTACCTTCCCTTCAACTCTGGATGTGTGATCCTATACCCTGTGGAATATATAAAAGGATTAGTTTTTCACTCATCAAGTTTTTTTAAAATAAGTCAAATACAAGGAGGAGGAGGAGGAGAAGGAGGAAAGAGGAAGAAGAGAAAAAAAGAAGTAGGAGGAGGGGGAGGAAAAAGAGGAAGAGGAAGAGGAGGAAGATGTGGAGGAGGAGTCATCCTAACTCTTGGGTACTCTACTTGGGTACAAGTATTTTGTGGGGTTTGTGGTGGGGTTGGGTTGCTGTTGGTATAAATAAAGCCTGGTGTGTTGGCCTGAATGTTTACATGACGTAAAAAGAAGAGAGGACCTGCATTTAAATCTTGGCTCAGAGACTTACCTGTGTGATCTTATTAAGTAAGCCTCTTAACAAATATAAGCCTCAGTTTTCTCCTCTATAAAATGAGGGAGTTGAATTAGATAAGCCCCAACCAATGTCCTTTTCAAATCTAAGTCACAGATCATAGAATCCTATAACGAAGGCTAGAATTTGCAAATTACTGTTCTTACATAGATTTCAAAGCACATTCCGTCCCAGTATTTCGTTTCCATTTAATTCAATAAATATTTATTAATTATTTATTGTGTGTAAGAGATAGCAACAGGCCCTGCAGATATAATTTAAAAAACCTCAAAATAAGCAGATGTGGAAATTTCAGTAGAGAGATGGGGGGCTATGGATATAGAATGAAGCATACACTGGCAGATGCCTATGTCATGTCAGTTACCTTTGCTTAAAGGCTTTTTTTTAATGGTTATGAGGAAGGAAGCAACAGTTGAAAAGGGAAATTATTATAATGTAAAAAAATCAATAGAACATTTTGGGGTAAAATGGTAACAAGAAAGGTCCTAGAAGAGGCCAACTCTCCCACAAACATGCCAGCAAAGCAATTAAAATGCACCAGAAGGAAGAATAAAGAAAAGAGACGGAGAAATAAGAATAAACTCTCCCATCTAGTCCAGGTCTGCACAAAAAGATTGCCAGAATGCTGAAGGCATGTTGAGCAGAGACAAGAGAGGGGAGACAGAAGCCAATGCTAGGAACAAGGGATTAAAGCCAGAGGGCTCTCAGCCCTGGCTTGTCAGAGAAACAGGGGACAGAGCCAGTCCATATAGCACAAAAAGACAGGGTCAGGCATTGTGCTCACCTGGGGCATTCTAAGAGGCGGAAGCCAGCATCCAACCAACCTACAGTGGAGCTAGAGCAGAGAGTGAACCAGAGTGGCACCCAGACAGCTCTAGCATCAGGGAACCCGCAAGAGGCTTTCAATCAGGACAGTGGCTGGACTGTGCCAGTACCAGACACTTTGTGCAAGTTCTACAATCAGCACAATAGAATTGGTTTGTCAGATGAATTGAACCTATTCCTTTTCGTGATTTGTGGAAGGAGGACACAAAGAATGACTGGGGCAAAACCCATGTTTGCCCAGAAGGAGATATAATCAAAAGTCAGGGATTCTGGCACAGTATGGGATCTTGCTGCCTAATCCAGATTTGCAAAGGTGGAGGCAACCTGACCACAGAGGGAACAGAACCAAGCAGGTCTGTATGCCTCTCATCCAAGAGTGTGGGAGTGAGTCAAGTCTGGCCTTCACACAAAGTACCAACCCAATAACTGAAAGAGAAGATATGAATAAATAGTAGAAAATAAATGCTAAGCACAAGTTTAAAAAATACCTTGGGTTAAGACAAGCCCATGATGTAAACTCAGAAGTAGAAAGTAATTCTGCACTAAAATCAAGCAGAGCCTCCCACAAAAGTATGGTTGGGCAACAATTGCTCCAAGAGTAGCTAGAAGGAAAAGAAGTGAATTTATAGGTTAGAGCTCTGGTGGGGGGATAAAGAAGGAGAATAAATAACTTAAGATAGAAGGGGGAAAACCTTACCCAAGTAATGTACAATTGAACAATAGAATGGAGCAAACAGAATTCAGTGTTTCCATCTTACCATGAAATATTAGAAGCAAAGAATAGCAAGAAATATTAGAACAAATAAAAAGATTTGAAAAGTAGAAGAAAATGTAAGATATATACTGTAAAAGACAACTGACCTGGGAAAAAAGTTGGTGGAAAAACAATTTAAGAATCATTAGATCACCTCAAAATTATAACCAAAATATCCTATTATCATGTTTCAAGAGTTATTTTTTTTCTAGTGCCCAGATTAGAACTGGAGGGAAAAGTAAAAATAGAAAGAATCAGCTCTTCCCCGTGAAAGAAACCTCTGATTCAAATCCAGAGCTTCTGGTTGAAAGGAAATATTCTGCAAAAATTCAGGAAGAATTGAAGTACCAAAGAGTCATTATGAGGATTATACAAGGCTATGCTAATATAAAGAAAGAAAATCTTGGAATGTAACTTTATAAAAAAGAAAAAGAAAAATGTTTATAATCAAGAATAGCTTACCCTAAAACACACATACACACATGCACACACACACACACACACACACACACACACACACACACACAGTATAGTCCTACTGGGATCAGGGGGAGTATAGACCAGATCTTCTTAAGTAAAGAAATTTAAACTATCAACAACCATATGACAAAACTCCCAAATCACTAATAAAAGAACTACATGTTTAAAATAATTCTGAGATTCTACCTTACACCCATCAAACTAGTAAACATAATGCAAAGGGGAAATTACAATTATTGGACAGCATATAGGAGGATAAGAACAATAATGCACTTCTGATGGGACTACAAATTGTTTCAAACATTCTGGAAAGCAATTTGGAATTCGACTCAAAAAGTCACTAACCTGTATATAACTTTTAACCTAATGATAGTTCTCCTAGGCACACATCCCCAAAGAATTCAAAAAGAGAGGGAAATGACTCATATGTGCGAGAATATTTATAGAAGCACTTTTTATTGTAGTAAAGAACTGGAAACAAGTCCATCAGTTAGGGAATTAATTAAGTTATAGGAATATAATGGAATGGTTCTGCCAAAAGAAATTACGAAAGGGATAGATTGAGAGAAACCTGTAAAGACATGTATGAATTTATGCAGTGTGCCATGTGATCAGAATCAGTAGAATTATCTATATAATTACCATAACAGTGTAAAGAAAAACAACTTCAAAAGATGTAAGACCTCTGATCAATAAACAATCTCCTCATCTGTAAAATGGGTTGGAGAAGGAAATGGCAAAGCACTACAATATCTTTGCCAAGAAATCCCCAAATGGGGTAACAAAATGTTGGACACAACTGAAAAGTAAACAGAAGAAGTACAGAGCACTTGTGCTGGTTCTAAAGGGGACTCTTAAGTTTATGGAACATGCACAGGCTCTACCTTTATGGAACATGCAATCTAGCCAACTATAAATGACACAAAGACAGATTGTCTAGGGAATTGTATAGAGAACTATAATGATTTCAAGTCTGCTTGCCTCCTCTATAGACTATTGCCATTTCTTTTGTTTTGTTTTTGCTTTTTTTATATGTTGTTTTTTCTTTTTACATCATTGTAGTTTCCTCCATCTTCCTCTTCCTCTCTGAGTCATTTAACACAACAAATAGTATTTTTAAAAAAGGAAAAGAAGAGTAAAAAACAATTAGCCTAAAATTGTTCAATAGATAAAAAAAAGTCTCATGTACTATACTTGTGAACATCCTATCTTTGCAAAGGAAAGGGCTGAAAGTATCTTCTGTTATTTCTTCCTTTGAGTCTTGTTAATTCTTCATGCTCCCTTCTCTTCTCTTCCTCTCCATTTGTCCATATAGGGTATTACACCTTTACTTTTGGGTGCTCTGCCAAAAGGAATGTAGATTTTGATAACTGAGATGTGGCAAGACATTTTGGGATTTATGGGCTAGAATTCTTTCTTAAACCCAATTCACTCTGGCTCTCATTGATAGGTCTCAGCCCAAGCCCCACTTAGTGGTCATTGGTTGGGCCTTGGAGACTCAGAGTGAATGTAAATAGTAATTGTTTCTGTTTTGGCCAGAAACTCTGTCTCCCCATCCCAGATTGATTTTTTTAAATTAGGTAGAAGGGGCCATTCTTTGGCTCTTTTCTTACCTTACCTTAATCACTGAGTGTACATTGCCTCAGTCAAAGTGAGAACTCTGAAAAACCTTAGCTTAAAAAGGCCCAGGTCTCCCACTACATCCAGGGTCATCTCTAGTCATGCTGATCTATATCTGGCCACTGGACCCAGAGGACTCCAGAGGAGAAAGTGAGGCTGGTGATTTTGCACAGTCCTCACTCACTTAAATCCAATTCACTTGCAAGTCATGGCATGGTCTTCCTAATGTAATGGTCTTCTTTAAGAATGAAGGACAAGAGGCTCCCTGAGCTCAGCACCAGCACCAGCACCAAAAGCACGCTGCGGGCACTCCTGCGGGAGCTGTGGTATTTGAGCGCGGCCACAGACTGGCCCTACAAGGACACGGCAGCCTATCGGTACCTCGCGGAGGTCTTTCGGGTGCACCAGGTCACCAGTGAGAAGCTCTGCAGAGCTCAACATGAGCTACATTTTCAAGCTGCTACCTATCTTTGTCTCCTTCGAAGTACTTGGAACCACGTGACCCTTCACCAGGAATTTCATGGCAAGGGTGAGCGTTCTGTGGAAGACGCTGCTGGTGTGGTGGGTCTCAAGTTGC
>JAQQSW010023247.1:0-10309 GCA_028646575.1 Pseudocheirus occidentalis
AGAGAAGGGGAGAGAGAGGGAGGGAGAGAGGGAGGGAGGGAGAGAGAAGAGGGAGGGAGAGAGAAGGGGGAGGGAAGGAGAGAGAGGGGGAGGGAGGGGAAGAGAGGGAAAGAGAAAGAGAGGGGGGAGGGAGAGAGAGAAGGGGGAGAGAGAGAAGGGGGGAGAGAGAGAAAGAAGGGGAGAGAGAGAGAGAGAGAAGGGGGAGGGAGACAGATACAGAGACAGAGATACAGAGAATATTTAAACATCTGAAAATATGGACACTGATGCAACCAGGAACACACATGGTCTTATAGAGAAGCAGTCATGCTAGATAAAAGTCAAAGACTTTTTTAAAACAACCACCAAGTTTTGAAGAGCTAGACAAGACAGGAAATTTAATAACAATAAATGGAAAGTATTACCCTTGGTTAAAAAAAATCAACTTTGCTAAGACAATTCCAAAAGACTTATGATGATAAAAGGCTATCCACCTCCAGAGAAAGAACTATAGAATCTGAATGCAGATTTAACAAATACTTTTTTCTCTCTCTTTTTTTCTTGTGGTTTTTCCCTTTGGTTCTGATTTTTCTTTACAACATGACTAATGTGGAAATATATTTAATATGATTGTACATTTATAGCCTATATTAGATTGCATGCCATCTTGGGTAGGGGGGAGGAGAGGGAGGGGAAAAATTTAGAAATTGAAATCTTATAAAAGTGAATGTTGAAAACTAAAATTAAATAAATAATTTTAAAAATCAAGTTTGGAAAAATAAAAAATATCAAGTTGGGGAAACCTCAACTAGACAGTAATTTATCTGAAAAAGATTTGAGGTTCTTAGGGGATGACGAGTTCAAAATGAGTCAAGACTATAATGTGACACCCAAAAGAGCTAATGTAGTTTTTTTAAGTGGTATTATTAGAATCTTGCTTCAGGAAGTGACTACAATGTCCATAGCCTTTGACCAAGAGACTCTATTGCTAGGCATTTACTCTTGGGAGTTCAGAGATGGCAAGAAGGATCATATAATCTCCAAAATCTTCATAGCAGTAGCTTCATAGTAGAAGGGAACTGGATGCAATGTAGACAGCTATTGACTGGGGAATGGCTAAACCAGTGTAGTACATAACACTAATATAATGGAAGATATCAGAACTGATACAGGCACCAGGAATAGAAAGGTAAAAAAAGGACGCTGTTCTTGCCTTCAAGATGACCCACACAGATGGCTATACCATGAAGTGGGGTATGATGCAGAGAAAGGGGAGTTCTACAATCTTCTAACAAACTGAGGAAAGAAAAGACATTCTCCTTTAGCTGAGGGATTGGCACAGCATGAGTGGTTAATCAATGCTTGTTGACCTATTGACTTCACACAGAGAAAGAGGCATCTGAACTAAGCCCTGAAGAAAAGAAAGGATTCTGAAAGGTAATGATGAGGCAACATATTCCAGAAATAGAGAATGGGCTGTGCAAACGCTTGGAGGTGTGAGACAGAATATTGCATTGGGGAAGCAGCAAACAGTCCAGTTTGCCTAGATTAGAAAATGCATCATCCCATTACATGTAAAACAGTATAAAAAGAAGCGTCAGATAAGCTACCTGTTAGGAGAAGCTGGAAATTGTGATACATTACAAACAGATACATTACAGGGATCATTTGGGAGGATAAAACAGGGTGGCCTCTGGTCTTCTTCAGGGTAACAACACTGAACCGAGAGCTCCACTTTCTCTGAATCCTGTGATCAATTGCTGTATATGTTTGCAAATGAATTGAGCTGGAGCTTTCCTTTGGAAGTTGGGTGGAAACATATTTTTAATCATGGTGGGACAGGCTCATCTTGAGATGGCAGTTCTGACAATGCTGGGTAATTAGCTTAATGGGACAGGATGGGCTGAGATCCAAATGAGAATGAACAGCAGCAGCCTGACTTCTACATTACATCCCAACTGCAAACTGCTACGGGGCTTGACATACACCCGACATTGGAGTCATCACTCTCAACATCTTTTCCAAGGCAACCCGTGGAGCCTCCAGCTACGATCTCCTCATCCCTGCCTGGCTTAATTGTGTCAGGTCTCAGCAGGGAGATCATCTGGAGAACATCCAGGGGACTGGGAGATCACCCCCTAGCATTCAACTCACCTGCTGTTACACAGGCTGAAACAAAGACTCCTATGGGAATTAACTCTTATTCCCCAGAGAATCCTGACAAACCTTTGTTCTCTTTGCACTATCATCACTGTGAGGAATCAAGACCAGCTTATTTTTATTGATAGTATAAAATACCAGTTTCTTTGCTTGGCATCTACCTGCGTACACAGTCTGTCTCCTGGCTACCTCTCAGGCTTATTTCACGTTCTTCCCATTCCCTTCTCCTCATTCCAGCCAAATTGGATTCTCTTTTCCACTTTTTCATCCTTTCTTCTTGCCCCTCTGTCCATGGTCCCAGGCCATCCTCTATATCTTTAATCCCTCCTAACTCTGTGGGATTTAGAATTCAAAGGGGCTTCAGAGATATTCTAGTCCCATTCCCTCTTTATATGAATGAACAATCTAAGGCCCCAAAGGATTGGATTACTTACCCAAATTCAGAATTATGGCAAGAATAAAAACAAAATTTAAACTCAGGTCTCCTCGTTTCAAAACCGGTGGTCTCTACCTAGTACACAATGCTGCTGTCCTCAATTCAATGTAATGAACATTTAATAATCACCTAATAAACTATGTCAGGCCATGGGCTGTGTGCTGGGCATGCAAAGATGAAAAATGGCACTGTCCCTGTCCTTCAAGAGTTTATAATCCATTGGTGACATAGCTAAGTGTGACCCGGGGAATAATGTAATAGGGACAAAGGAGAGCCTAGAAAATACTATCATGAATGAATGGAATTGATGAAAAAGCATTAATTAAGTGCTTACTATATGCCCTGGGGATGCAAACAGAAATGTGAATGGTTCCTTTTCTGAAAAGGGTTCACATTTTAATAGAAGTAGATAATACATATGAGAAATTTCAGGAGAGAGAGGCAGGTAGTAGAGGTCAAAAGACAACTCGATCAAGGAGATGGTGTTTGAGCTGAGTCTTGAAGCAAAGAAGAGACTTCACTAGCTGGGGAGAAAGAGGGGGAGGAGAAGGGGAGGGGGAGGAGGAAGGGGAGGAGAAGGAGGGTAGAAAAAGGCAGAGGAGGGGGTAGGAAGAGGAGGGGGAGAGGGAGGAGGAATAGTAGGGGGAGGAGGAAGAGGAGGAGGAAGAGAAGGGGGAGGAGGAAGAGGAGGAGGAAGAGGAGAAGGGGGAGGAAGAAGAGGAGGGGAAGGAGGAAGAGTGGGGGAGGGGGAGGAGGAAGAGGAGGAGGAGTTGAAGAAATTCTCAGATTAAGCAGGACAAGGACAGACAAAAAGTCTGTTGCTATTCCTTAGGAAGAGGTAACTTGTGACCTCCTAGGGAATTGCTCCAAGTCAGTAGTGAGACCTCAGGAAGCCAGACTGCCTGAGCTTAAGGACTGGATAGAAGTGAGGAAGCAAGTGTAGACTGTATATGAGCTTATTTGTAAGACAGAAGAGGCAGAACAATCATTTCAAGGGATGGATGTGTTATGTGTAGCTTTTTCTAGAGCAGGAAAGACCCTAGTGCATTTGTAGGGTGAAAGGTCCAGTGGGGAAATCCTCTTCTTTCAAGGCCCAGTTCAGGCATCACCTCTTGCATGGATCCTCCCAGCCTCCCCCTTCTCTCTCTCTCCAGGTGAAAGCCATCTCTCCTCCTCCCAGTTTCCCAGGATTTTGCCTGATCTCTCTTTTGTTCCTTTTTCATTCTCAATAGTATTGGGGTCACATAGGTGCCACTGGAGAAGGAAGTGGCAGATCTCTCCAGCATCTACCAAGAAGCTCCCAAAAGCAGTTCTGGAGGGTCAGCCACACCAGGAGACACACATGCATGCATCACATCCTCCCATTAGACTCTAAGTTCATGGAAGGCAAGAGGTCATCCCTGAGTTCCCAGTGTCTAGGGTGTAATAGGCACTGAACGGTGCTTCTCTGAATTGAAAGGAATGTGCTCTTTTAGATTGTGAGGCTGAGATAAGACTGATTTAGAACTCAATTAGCCCAAATAAAACAAACCAAAATAAAACAGTCAGTTACCTTGGCTTCCTCATAGCCTCGGTTTTGCTCAAAGTAAATGGGAGAATTTAGCCGTAGCAAAGGGAAGGAGGCTTAGGTGAAATACTGAGAGGTAGAGGACCTCTGGCTATGACTAACTACCTAAGCAACACCTTGGGCGATCACTCCAGCTTTTGGGGTCTTAGTTTTCTCTACTGCAGAATGGGGGTGTAGGACTACCAGACCTCTAACATTCTATGATAAGTCATTAGCCCCTTCAGATGGGGACTTTTCTATGTCAATAAGGGACAATGTGGGCTGCACACACATCCTGTTACAGGGAGCTTGTTAAGGAGACCAGAGTAACTCACTGGTTACCACTGTCACTTCCTTTTGTTTGATCAGTGGTCTACATTGGAGGGCCTCCACCCTCTGCTTTTTCCATTCACCTCCAGGGCCCTCACTACCCTCCAAATCCCAAAAATAGACTAGAGAAATGGAGGGCCTAGTACTGTAGGTCTTCAGATTTAGCACAAATCATTTAAAGACCTGTCTGCTCCACTGACATCTATAAAATGCTGAGTGATGTAGAGGAAGGCCTTCCACATGTTGGGTGGCCCCTTGGGGGATCAGTGGGATGCCAAGAATTAGTCCCACAAGATGGGCAAGCTTGGATGGGCTTTCATCCGGACTACTACAGGGAGTATGCATATAAAAGAAATTAAAGGTCCATGAAAATATCAAGATATAAATCAATCTATCAATAAGCATTTAATAAACATAACAAGGTGATGTGGGTTAACCAACCTCACTTGTAGGTTATCAACAGCCTGATACTTTATTCATTCCCATATTTAATCATATTATCATGCATTCTAAGATGATCTAGAAGGATGTTTGCATATTTCTTCACTAATTAAAATGATTCAGTATATCAATTAATTAATAAGTTAGCTTGATGCCCTATCCTAGTTTATTAAGCATTAATAAGTATTAAACCAGAGAAACATCTTTCCACTTAAGAAGCTGTTCATATCTTGCTGTGTATCAAAACTCATAATCTCCTAGTATTAAATACTAATGCTACTGACTATACAAGTTGTTAACAAAGCAATCAATAATAATATAGGCACAAATAATAATTTATAATAGTTTAACTGTGAGGAAGGTCACAGAGTAACTCAAGCATAACTAGACTGCAAATGATTTTTCCTTAGCAGTGAAAACACAGTCCCACCATTTAGTTCACTCCAGATAACAAGTAAAATCCCTTCTCAAAAATTTTCTTCATTCTCTTGGGTTAAAAACAATTAATCAAGAAAGAAGACTTCTTCATTGACTTTCTCTCTGTTTTCTCCAAATTCTCTTGCAGGAAAACAGTATGTCTCTAGTTTCTCTCAAACCATCACTCCGAAGGGTATTTCCGAACCGACACATAAAAAATGGCCATTTCTACAATGTCCCATTTTTCTCTTAAAGTTATAGGAACAGTGTCTGCAGTCTTTGTTGAGGAGTTTAATGAAGCATGTGTTGCTTAAAACACCCCCTATGAACCAGATTCAGTAGTGCCTTGGCTTTTCCTTCATATGAAGATCAACTTAAAGAATGTGTTTAAAGCGGTGTGTAAAACTTAAAGCACTATATTAATGTAAGCTATTGTTATTCATAATGTCAGAAAATTTCTGGGGCCCATACACAACAGTGGTATTGCCATGTGTGTTGACTGAGAAGAAACGACAATTTCTGGGTCAGGTATGGACCTGCAGTCCCATTGAAACATCTCCATGGGTCCAGCGGTCCATGGCTCAAAGGTTAGAAAGAACAAATATAATTGTGTCGAACTAGACACTCTTCTCTGTTTCACCGTCCCAGCACTCGCACAAAGCCTCTGCCATTCTGATAGACCCACATTTACCCCTTCCAGGCAGCCCAAACCCTCCAGAACCAGCCGTCCACTTTTCCCCAAAAAGCTCCACTTCCTGAATACCTCCAGGAATCTCCATATACAAGCAAATCTTTGCCTGTTAAAGCCTCAGTTTCCTTATCTGAAAACTGGAGATTTAGATGAGTGTTAAGGCACCTTCCAAATTCTGAAAAATGCTGTGATTCTTTTCTGCGAGCCCTCCCTTCATTTGTCTTTTCCTCATGGTTACCAGCTCTCCAGTAATAAAAACAACCATAACTAGCATTTATACTGTGCTTCCACTGTGCTAAGCACATCGCCATTCCTATGTCATGTGGTCCTCACAACCCTGGGAGGTAGGCGCTGTCATCATCTCCATGTTACAGTTGAACAAACAGAGGCAGATGGAGGTTGGGCAACTTGGCCAGGATCACACAGCTAGTAAGTGTCTGAGGTCAGTTTGAACTTAGGTCTTCCTGACTCCAGGCCTGGTTCTCTACCCACTGTGTCACCTAGCTAGAACCCCTGCTGTATTCTTGTTCATCCCTTCCTCCAACAGTAGCCTCCCATCTCATTTAAATTTGATTCAGTAAACATTTATTTAGGGCCTTCTAGGGCGGTGAAGTAGAGAGACGGCTGGTCTTGAAGCCAGTTGAGCTTTTCTGAGGCATCTGAAGGGATATGGGAGATTTACATGTGTTCTGTGTCACCCCAGAGGGCTGAGCTGGGATCACAGACTTAGAGCTGTCAGGGCCCTCAGAGGCCACAGAGTCCAGTCTTCTAATCCTGGAGACAGAATCTGAGGCTGAGATGTGCTAAGCACCTCACCCAACACCCCAGGGCTAATAAGTGTTGACAGGCGGGTTTCATGGCATTCTAACCCAGCCTTCTGGACTCCAGGCTCACTACTCTCTCCACCATGACCCTCTGCCTCTTTAGGGCTGGGGAACCTGTGTCCTCGAGGCCACACATGACCCTTTAGGTCCTCAAGTGCAGCCCATTGAATCCAAACTTCACAGAATTGTTCTGTGGGCCACATGTGGCCTCGAGGCTGCAGGTTGCCCACCCCTGGATAGACTCTGGGAAGAGGCAGGTTTAGGATCAAGCCCAGTACAAACTTCCTAAAAACAGGAGCTGTTCAAAAGGGCAACAGGCTGCCCACAGCGGGGGTGGATTTGCCCTCATTGTGGTCTTCAAGCAAAGGCTTCTCTTACACAGAGCTTAGCACAGGACTTGGCATACAGTAGGTGCTTAATGAATGCCTGTTGACTTGTACTAGAAAGTCATTCCATTCATTAGCTGCCATTTTTGCTGATCTTTAAAAAAATTTTTTAAATTTGATTTGTTTACTTTTAGTTTACACAATTCAGTTCCATAATCTCTTGAGTTTCAAATTTTCTCCCCTCCCTTCCCCCTCCATGGCGGCATGCAATCAAATATTGGATCTGAAAATATTTTCACATTGGACCTTAGCCTGGTTGTACAGAAGGGTTGTAACTAATGAAGTGAACAATGGGAAAAAAGAAAGAGAACCAAACATGGAAAAGAGCGATAGCATGTAGATAGCTTCAGTCTCCATTTAAACTCTGGTCTTTCTAGATCTTTCTCTGAATGTAGACATCTCCTTCCATCCTGAGGCTTGCAGAGTTGTATTATAGCTGTGCGTTGCTGAGAAGAGTCCAGTTTATCAAGGGTTGGTCATCACACATACTATGTGTCTGTGATTGTATACAAATTTTTCCTGGTTCTACTCTTCTCACTTAGCATCAGTTTGTATAAGCCTCTCCAGGTGAATATGAAGTCCATCTTCTCCCCATTTCTTATAGCACAATAGTATTTTATTACATTCATATATCACAACTTGCTCAGCCATTCCCCAATTGATGGGCATCCCTTTAATTTCCAGTTTTTTGCCAACACAAAGAGGGCTGCAATAAATATTTTTGTACATATGGGTCTTCCTCCCACTTCTATGATCTCTTTGGGGTACAACCCCAGAAGTGGTATTACTGGGTCAAAAGGTATGCAATTATTTATAGCCCTTTGGGCATAGTTCCAGATTACTCTCCAGAATGGTTGAATCAGTTCACAACGCCACCAACTATGCTTTAGTGTTCCAATTTTTCCACATCCTCTCCAGCATTTCTCATTTTCCTGTTTTGTCATCTTAGCCAATCTGACTGGTGAGATGTGGTACCTCAAATTTGTTTTGATTTGCATTTCACGAATCAATAGTGATTTAGAGCATTTTTTCATATGCTTATAAATATCTTTAATTTCTGCCTCTGAAAATTGTCTGTTCATATCCTTTGCCCATTTATCAATTGGGAAATGACTTGTATTCTTATAGATTTTACTTAATTCCCTGTATATTTTAGCTATGAGGCCTTTAGCTGATTTTCTTTCTCTTAAATTTCCATGTCAGTAAGTATGGCCCTTTTCAGGGTCACATCTAAGAATGACTAGTAACCAAGACAGTATGGGATGCGGCTCCATGTGCCGTCATAGCTGCCCTAGATCCTGGTCACAGTTGATCATGGAACTACCCGTGGTCAACCTCTCCTGAGGTTTGTTTTGGTTTATTTTCATGTATGTGTCTGAGTGTATTGGTGCTTCAGCCACATCACAATCTGCTTCACTGGCTACAAATAGACTGAGCCTTTGGTTTCAGGAGTATGTCCACCATCAACCCTGTAGAAGGGGAATTTCTAGGGTCTTCTGGTGATATGATACAGTAGCCTACACTTTCAGAGAACGGGCTTAAAGGAAAGGGGACAGTCATTATTAAGCACCTGCTATGTATTAAACACTTTGTCAAATGCTGGGGATTCAAAGAAAGAGAAAAGACCTTTTCCCTTTCATGAAATAATGATAATAACTAATAACAAGCATTTATATAATGCTTTTAGCTTTGTAAAGTGATTTATGTATATTATCTAATTTTTGATCCTTACAACAACCCAGTCTGGTAAATAGTATTATTATCCTAATTTTACATATGAAGAAAACTAAGGCTGAAAGAGTATAGGAACTTTCCCAAAGTCTCCCAGCTGGTAAGTGGCTGAGGCAGGAGTCAAACTCAAACTTCCCGACTCCAGATTCAGAGCTCCAAGTACACCTTGCTGCATCATCGAGAAGTGCTTCTGCTTCTCAGCATTCTCCTTCCATGACCTTGAGATTCAGAGCTAGAATGACCTGGCTTCACCCAGTGCCCTAACATTTCAACCAGATCTACCACAATTAGGGAATGTACAACTTACCCAGAGTTACCAAAACATTCTAGTTACAAGGATTTCCCAGCTAGCAATCCCAGAGTCTTCATCAGAATCATATGTAAATGAGTTGCTAGAAAACAAGACACTTTATCGTTCTGTACATTCACTAAATATTTTTCTTTGAGGGCTGCTTTGTCCCACCTCCTCTGATGATTTTCTGTTTCTCCCCAAGTCCTTTTTCTCTGAGGGGCTTCTTACTCAGTTTTCCCAGGACTGTCCATGTTTTTGTACCCTTCCACAAATAAAATCACTCATATCTGAAAGAAGTAGCTACACACACACACACACACACACTCATGTGAATATATTTGTATGTACACATTTTAACTAATGTGCACATTTGTTTTGCTTGATTATACATGTTTGTGATGGGAATTTTTTTCGTCTTTTTTTATGAGTGTGGGGATGAATCTGGGAGGAAGAGTAGATAGATTTTCCTTGATTAAAAAATTGAGTCAAGATGGTGGTGTAGAAGAAAGAGAACTCTGTAGCTCCCCCCATAACCACCTCAAATACCTATAAAATATGACTCTAAACAAATTTTAGAGCTCCAGAACTCACAAAATAACAGAAAAACAAGGCTCCTGCTGAAGGCAGCCTGGCAGGTAGACAGGAAGGGTTTATCGCAGCTCACTGGGAGCTGAAACCAGCCTGGTCTGAAACCTTGACTTAAGCCCCAGGGAAGGCAGGACAAGCCAAGGCTGGAGCACTCAGGAGAGTAGATCACCAGCAGCTGTGGCAGTTTCCAGAATTATCAACCCATAAGAAACAAGGACAAAGTGAAAAGTCAGTGGAACTCAGCTAAATTTGGGGGAAAGGAGCAGGTCCAGTGGTCTGGTTGAACTGCCTCCAGGGCAAGAAGTGCAGCCTTGCAGCTGCCTCCATGTGGCTGCTTCAGAGTTCCTGGCCTGCAGACTGTGGGGTGGGGGGGGAAGGCAAGTGATCATTTAGAGGCTAAGTGCTTTTGCCTTAACCCACCTGGATCAGGATCCTGGTCTTGGGTGGTGGTCCTGAGGTGTGTGACCAGTGAGCCAAAGCTGGTGGGG